>JBBYHM010357478.1:0-21795 GCA_038381775.1 Adansonia rubrostipa | reverse complement strand
AAAATATAAAAATAATAGACTTAGAAGAGCAAAAATGGAAAATAATTTGCGATGGGATTGGACCTGTCAGAGCAGAGGGTCGTGGCGCGGGTTGTTACTTGTTAGTGCGAATCTCGAATCAAATCGGGTCAAAATGTGGATCCTGGTACAAAAATGCACCATTCCAAACTCAAATCCAGGAAATCTTATTTTATATATATATATATATAACATTATCATATCAAAACATAAGTTAATGTGAAGATTACAGAGTGTGCTAAGGACAAAAACAACTCAAACTTTAGCTCACAGTTATTACAAAAATTATCGCTTTTCTTTTTCATACATAAGGTTTGATAGAGCTTGAAACTTGATCATGAGTAAAAAGAGTTGAGCATTCTACTTATAAAATCATTATTGTCGGTGTCCTCACTTCGGCTTACGCCTCCCAAGATACTCCGAATTATTATTTCCTAGCCTACTGTAGAGCATGCAGCGCTAGCTATGAATTTTCTTAAAACGGCAAACAACACGGGACTGGAAAGGATCGGAACTACAAAAGGAAGCAATGGACAAGACTATGCAGCTTAACATATTTCTCTTGACTAATCGCCTACTTTTTGGAACCACACTGCCAGTCTTCACTTGGGGACATCGATCCTGCACCATGGCTTAGCTCTTGGTTGCTACTTACTGCTACTCGAGATTTTCTCTTTTTTTTTTTTTTTTTTTTGTTGGTCTTGTAGAATATTGCAATTCTTTGTAAGAGTTGAGAGGATGAAGGCTGTTGGATTCTTTGCTAATCAAAGTTGATTGCTAGTAATTTATAGTACTAAAAAGGGGAATATGTGATTGCAAAAAGCAATGTGGTTAATTATTGGGGTGGCACTTGGAAATTAACTAATAAGATTCCAGAAGCATGAAGCACGTGGTGGCAGTTCGAAGAATTCCAAGTCGGAAACTGCGGTGATGGAGCCTCAGAATTTCCCAGCTGCCGCAATGGAGTGACCGAGCACTTTAGTGATGATTTTCCTCGAAATGATCCGCTCCAGACCTGTCAGTATCAGTGTCAGTCTCTCTATCAGTGCTGAAAATCGGTCAAGTAGCTCGGTTTGACTTTGGGCATAGAAGGCCTATCCCGACAGATAGCCCAAATGCTTATCCTTTACTATAATTTAGACTTGTTGATACGTCGAACAAAATCATTATCTGAAAATTATTTTTTTCCCAAACCAGAATAGTCAATCGATCTTTGTTGTTCTCATTTTTTTTTTTCCAGTTTTGATCACATGGAATATATATAGCTAGTGCAGCCGTCATTCTTTTGTCTCGTATAATAATGTATATATATATATAAACAATGTTTTAATTTTTTGACAAATCAATAAATAACCTATTAGATGACGTTACGTGAAAAAATAGAATAAATAAAATTGAAATCTTTAACTTATTATATAATGAATATAGGTTGGGCAAGTCAAAACCACATTTTAGACAACAATCAAGGTTTGAATCGTTGCCATGCCCCTTTAATATGGTTAAATGAACTCTAGAGTTTGAATCCCTTTTCTCATATATACTAAAATATATATTTTTAAAAAAAAAACCACATTTTGGAAGAGTAACTTGTGATCCCAATACCTATAGGTGCAATATATTTTTTCAAAATTGGGTTAATAATAGTATCGTTAATATTGTATACATATACAGTTTTCAATTGAAATTTCCTAAATTTTGGTGATAAATTTATAAAATTATATAAGATAGTGAAACGAATTTGTTTGAATGATATTGAGATATTGAATTAAAACTTGAGGTTGAGGGTGGGGGGGGGGGGCTGGCTAGTTGGTAAGCATCAAGCTAAGATCGTTAATTCACTAACAATTAATCTCTCAATTTTTTTTGCCTTTCGAAATCAAATCAAGTGTGAACACAAGAAAAATGTATCAATGAACGAATCAAAGAGTCAAAGACATTTGCGCTTTGATGTTTTTCTTTCTATCCCATTCCACATCTTTCTCCATCAAGGGAAGCTTTTTGGAAGTTTCCTTTGGAAATAAACCAAACCTAATTAATTAATTATTAATTGAATTATTGAATAATCAGTAATTAATTGGATAATGAAAAGCAAAGCCAGATTTGTTCAAAGTTGAAAGATGAAGCAGCTAGAACTAATAATTTTGTAAACGATAAGACAAATGACTAAAATAAGATATAAAAATTAATATAAATTATAAAAAAATATTTAAATTTATTATAATTTATATAATATAAATTATTAATATATTAAAATTTATAAAAATATATAATATTTTAAATATTATTAAAACAGATAAAAATAATATAAATATATAAATAATCAAATGAATAAAAATTCTTATTCGAAAGTTGAGAAAAAAAATCTCTCCAATTAGACGCTATCAGTTTACATTTGCTGCAAAATAAGCACGTGATGGATTCAATGCCCATAAATCTTGTTTTTTTTTTTTTTTTTAATTTTTAAAAAATAGAGATAATTCAACGACTGCCTTCCCATCCCCAATCATATTCGAGTAGTAGGGCAGGGCCAGCCTTGTTGTCGCTGCTTAGTAATTACTACCACGTAATGCTCTGAATTCTAAATTACTATTTTGAACTCACGACGGAATCACAAAATTCAAAATAACTTTTTAATTACGTAATTGAAATAAAAAATTTTGAAAATGTTTAAAGTTTTCACGTGAAGACATTTTATTAATATGACAAACTGTTAAATGACAAATTTAACTCAATAATATCAACGGAAGCTAAGACATATTCAAACATTTTTGTTGACTTCCATTAGCTTTCAAATGCAATTTTCACTATAAAAATAAGAATTTTTTAGGAACGAATTAAGAGGATGATAAAAAAAATTCTTTCAATCTTAAATTTAGCAGTAGTAGAATAAATATATTTCTTAATTTAATAGCATTAGGGACGAATATTATTTTCAAAAATTTTTTTAAAGATATAATTTTAGACGATAATTATTAAAGATGATTTTTTATACTTAAAACTTTTAGAGATAATCTTTTAAAGATAATTATTGATCATTTTTAATTCCTAAAAATTTTATAGTTTTTTCGTATCACACTTAATACATAATATTTTATATGAAATAAAATTAGGTTTTTTTCTAAGACTCAATCTTACGGTCTCTAATTAATTAGTTATTTCATTCATTTGAATATGCGATAAAATTGACTTGAAAAAGAGGTGATAATTCCATTAACTACTATAACGAGGAGAATGAGTATATAGCAATAAATGAAAATCGATGTCTAAATATGTGTTTATATGCAAAAGTATTTATAATGAGGTGAATTGTAGTTTAAAAAACCATTAAGGCTATTATATTAAAATTGGTATATAATAAAAACGTAAAATTATTTGATATTAATAAAATTAATACATAATTAAAATTTTATTAGATAATGATAAATCTTATTTAATATATGATAACTCAATAAAATAAAGTTTTTAGTTTTATTATGCGCATTAAAGTAGCTACGTCTTAGTGGATTTTAATTAAATTTAACTAATTTTTTGTTTATTTTATATTAGTTTTATTTACTTTCTTATATTTAAATTATATAGCTATTTAATATTTTTATATTTTTGTAAGTCAAAATCTCAAAAGAGTTTTTAAAGTGAAATAACTTAATCAAGCAAAAAAATAGACTTAATTTGTCAGTTTCCAAAAATAAATCAATTGAGCTATTTACAGAACAAGTTTTCCCTCTCCAAGGTTTTGTTTATACATAAGAATTTTTAGTTCAGAGATTTTAAGGAGTGAAATTCTAGGTTTTTGTTTTTAATTTAGTTTTTAAAAAGGAGAGCAACCACTATAATATTAAAAAAGCTAAAGAGTTTTGGAGAAATTTCAAGATCAAAGATTTGGTCAATCTTAAATTTCCCTTTATTCTTTTTATCTTTCTTGCATTATTTATGATAGTAAAACTCTTTAGTTTTATATTTTTTATCTTATTTTGAACTAGATTTATTTTTTAGGGTTGCAATGGAACTTAACATATAGTTTTTATCTTTTTATCTTTCTTGCATTATTTATGATAGTAAAACTCTTTAGTTTTATATTTTTTATCTTATTATGAACTAGATTTATTTTTTAGGGTTATAATGGAACTCAACATATAGTTTGGATTATTTTATTATCTTTTCATGATTTAATGATATTTGAGTTGTTTGTTCAATTTTGTTCTTAATGCTTTTAATTGCTTGATCATCAATTAGATTAACTTAATGAACTTAAAAAATAAACTTTTGTGTTTAGACCTAGATTGAATGATATATGTTTCATATTCATTTATTATGATGAACTGATATGCTTGTTAGATGGGAATATACGAGCGTGTAATGTGTAATCAAATTAGAGTCTAAGTTTAATAAGTCTCTCTTAATTCATTTTGCATTGGAATATAGTAAATTGGTTAAGAAAACTATTTCTATACGATTATTGAAAGATACTTATAAATAAAATAGAATTCTAGGTAAAAAACTTATTGCTATTAATCAAGTTAAGAGAGTAGGGTTTTATTCAAATAAAGTGTTGAAGAAAATTTTAATTATAAACTTTTGTTATGTACTGCTTAATATGTATTATTTGCTTTATTAGTATTTTTTTATTTAGTTTTAATTTATAATTTATAATTATTTGTTAGAATAAGATTTAGTTGTTTTAATTTTAGTACTTAACAAACTTGGTATCAATTTTTCGTAGGATTGACACTATACTTTATCACCATATTACTTGTTGCGATACGTAAATTTGCATTGTTAAATTCGACAACAGTAATTAAGTAATAAATAAATTATTTTATTATATAATAATAAAATTTAATTATATTAAATTATCATAGTAAGGATATCCTTAATAATATGAGAACCTCTAAAAAATAACGAAAGTAAAGCAAGAAAATGAGAATAAAAAAATATTGGAAAGTCAACTAGAATAAATAATTTGAAAATTCCTAAGTAAGCATTTAATAAATGGAAAAAAAATAGAAATATAAATTTTTTGTCATTAAATAATTCCGAACCTTTAAAAAAATTAAAAAAAAAAAGAGAGGAGAGAAAAATAAGATAGAAAAAAAGAACTTTAGGAAATGCAAATATAAAGTTTAAATTGAAGACAAATGTAGGATAAATAGTAATATAACAACGACATAATTAATTGGATGTCACCAGTCAGCATATGCAAACAGTAACGATAATTGTACACCAGTGATAATTGTTATGATTAGATAGAAGATTAATTGATTAACCTAATCAAATCCATCTTAATGAAAGAAAAAAAAATTAATTCATCCTTACTTTAATCTGTTGAAAACAGGCTTCTTATCAACAACATCATTATTCGTGCTTAAGAAGCTGAAACTTTTGAAAAAGGATTACCCTAAAATTAAAAATAAAAATAAATAAATTTGTTTAAGGTTAGGCATTCATTTAAAAGATTGATGTGACAATCGCTAGGGTCCCCACACCATCATGTGAATTAATGGGCACATTTATTACTATGCATGAATTTAAAAAATTAAAATAAAAATAAATATATCAAAAATGATCCTTCAACTTGCTTGATTTAAAGATTAAAATATGTTGTCCTATTTAATTTATCTCTGTATGTTACTGGGTGTATTTCATTTTTTTTGGTTAAAAGAATTAGAATAAAATCCTCCAATCCAAAAATATTTTTTTTCCTAAATTAATTTGCAGGAATTGAAATATGCCCCTATTGCCATTACCAAGCTCCCACTTAAATTTGTTTGGAGGGTTCCATTCTGTAGTAGATTGGTTCAAATTAATTCAGATTTAAAATAATATTTTTTAAATTTAAATTAATTTAAAGTATTATTAATTAATAAAAATTATTTTTAAAAAAAATTAATTATAAAAATATATAAATATTACTATAAATTTTTAATATTTTAATATACATTAAACCTTCAAAATAAAATTTTACAAATTCAATAAATATGATCCAATTAAACATTGACAAGTAAATTGTTTTTTCTTGCTATCAAACTTGACCCGCCCAGCTGGACCCACGGACAGCTTCCTGCTCCAAGGCATTCCTTCTTACAATGTTTGCCAGAAGATTGGGTGATATTGTTGCTTCTAAGCTTTGACCTTTTTGTTTATTAAATTTTAACACGATATAAATGTTTTCTTAATTAAAAAAAAATTGTTGTATGAGACGGTCTTCGTTGGCAAATTGCTAACATTCTTTGCTTCACCTTTTTTTCTTTTGATATTTTGAAGATAAAGTAAAATTAAAAAACAAATTCTTTGCCTTATTTTGATTTTTCTTTTAAATTTAAAAATAAATCAATGATTATATTTGATATATTTATATTTTGTTAATGAAGAATAAGATCTTATTATTTTATTAAAAATTTTTAAAAGTAAATAAAAATTATTTTTATTTTAACCAAAGTACATCATTTAATTCAACATTAAATATAAATAAAAAATTTTGAAAAAGAAAAAAAAAACATTTTTGCATTTAATAGAAAGACGGCTCCTATTTTGGAGGCAAGCAAGCCCTGGATCCCCGTGGAAGGAAAAGTCGCCAACACGGCGGTTGTTCCGCCTTGGCTTGCAGGAGCAACGCCGCAACGTTATTGTCAGCTACGACTGCTGTTGTAACATTTTTGCCTCCGTAGCTAGAAAGGCCGCCAACGAGAAAATGGCCCGCCGTTTAAAACCTCTCCCTGTTTCGCTATTAGATTTCCCACAGAAAAAAGAAGGTATTCGAATTGTTACTCGGATTTCCAAAGAATAAGAATGTAAAGTTCTTGAATCTTTCCAGCCTCAATACTGGGTTTTTATTTTGGTATTTTTATTATAAAATACCTCAAAAAGAAAAAGAAAAAAAAAAAGAACCCAATTGCTCCACAAAAGCAGAAAACTAGGGTAATTATAACACCGGAAAGCCAAAACAGAGAAACTATTGCATTGAAGAATATTCATACATACTAACAAAAACCATTTTATGACAGAACCGGATAAATTCTTAAGCTGCTCTTTATATTAATTATTAAAAAAAATAAAACTAAGACAAAAAGCTGCAGCCAATCGAGCAAAGTGTAATTCTAGTGGTTGTTGATGTCGGTGGAGACCGGTGATGCTCTTTGCAGGCTGATAAGAGAAGTAGAAGACTTGATTAACCAATCCATCATCATCTTCTTCACTGATCTTTTCTTCTTGGGAAATAAGCTTCCACCCTTTCGCTTGAACCTTGGATCTATCTTCATACTTGTCATTATTTCACCAGGATTCACCGCCATTGTTGGCTTGCTTTCGGCTTCTTCCGGGCACACCTTCACTGCCATCTCTTTCTCTCTCTCTCCGTGGAAGAAAAATTTGTGCATATATGAAGTATGAGTGATTAGCAATTTTTTATGGGTATCCTTCTTTATATAGGAGCATTTTTGTTAACTTCTTGGGTGTAGGTCGCTAGGTTTGCTGTGGTACCAACTCCATGTTAAATGTATTGTACGTACAGATTTTAGTTTTTTATTATAATAATCTTTAAAATTTTATATATTTATATAAATTTTAATAAATTATTAATTAATGTTGTATTTTAATATATTTATATGCTTGCCCCGTAATCGTATATTTTTTTATTTATTATTTTTGTTTAACGCATCCAAAGAAGTTAAGCTACTAGTTGAAGGAAAAGGTCGTAAATTGAAAAGAAAAATCAGTGGCAATGCCTGGCACTAGTAAAGTGCAAAAATAGGTTACTTTAAGAGGCATTAGCAATATAGCATTGTGGGGTTGGGGGGGGGGGGCGGGGGGATGTGACGTGGCCGCAGGCGCAGCCAGCAATGTATTATTGTTTCAAATTTTTTAGTCTAAAGATTTAGTACAGTAAATATAATAATATTTAATATAATTATAAAAATATAATGTACGTAAAATTAAAAAAATAATATGATTATATTTTTAAAATTTATATAATATAA
Source organism: Adansonia rubrostipa (assembly GCA_038381775.1). Taxonomy (NCBI): domain Eukaryota; kingdom Viridiplantae; phylum Streptophyta; class Magnoliopsida; order Malvales; family Malvaceae; genus Adansonia; species Adansonia rubrostipa. Next base: position 13,804 of record JBBYHM010357478.1, on the reverse strand, counting down.
AATATAAATATATTAAAATTAAAAAATATATAACAAATTTTAAATATAATTATAATATGATAAATTATATAAATATAATATAAATATTTAATTTATCAATAAAGCGATTAGCATGACTCTAAATTTTCAAATTAGATTTTATGTCCTCCGACTATGTTTACCATTTTCTTTAAGAGACGGCCATTATCCTTCCCAGTTCCTCGTCATTTTCCAAGACAGCCAAGCCAAGATTAGCTTGATTGAGTCAATGTCCGCCAACATCGTAAACATGATGTCTGTGCCGTTTTTTTTTTTTTTAAATTCTTTTCATCCGCTAAATTTACTATTTAGGAAAAATTCCATAAAAGAAGCCAAGATTGATTGATCTTTGGTCCATACTTTAATAACATGACAGAAATGGACGAGTCAAAAGTTGCTTTCATGATAGTCTCGTACAACGAAATGGCCCAAATATAACACTAAGCAATTAACAACTTATTTTCACCTATTAAATCCTCTTTTTTTTTTTAACTCTAACGTTAATTTTAAAATTTTAAATTCAAATACCCATTTTTCAAATATGAAAACTTTCCTTAATCTGAATTTATATATAATTTTTTAAATATAAATATATATATTCGTATTTTATATTTATTTAAATTTAATTATAATAAAATTCAATAATTTCAGGGTTTTGGTGAAGTTAAATAGCAATATAAAGAGGATAATAATTAGAAGTGCTCAATAAAACTTTGCCGTTCTTCAACCATTGCGGCTACGGCATGACTAGTTCTTGTATTTTGACGGTTATGACAGTTGCTGTTGGACGTTGATCTTATGCAAAGGCTTTAATAGCTAAAAGGGCACAAAAGTATTTATAACAATAAAAAAATTATTAAAAAAAGGGGCCAATCTTGAAAACAGTGTGTTTTAGATCAAAATATTAAAAAAATAAAAGAAAAAAAAGCAACAAAACGCATGTTGTAATAGAATGTCTTAGAGAAAATATTTTTTTTTTAAAAAAGGAAAATAAAAAAGAAAAAAAACTGACTAATGATGTCTGGAGGCGATTTACTTTAGGCTATGGATCATGGGTAATTGAAGGAACCAACGCAAGATCTGTGCCCTGTTGCTGGGTTTCACGAGCCTCAGAGTCTCCCCGGTGGGTGACGGGGGGGGGGGGGGGGGTGGGTCGAGGTTCATTTGGTTGGGTCACAGCCCTGGTGGCACGAGCAACCTTAAAATTCCTGATTTCCTTTAAATCTCCGTTTTTAGTTCTCAAAAGATTAAATATTGATTTGGTTTGCACGGCATATTTTCGTTATTTTTATACGTAAAGAGAATAAGTTTCGCTAGTATTTAAAATTTTATTTTATAAAATAATTTTGCCATTGAGATTAGCATATTAATACAATTAATTGATCGATTTACATGATCGAAATATCGAATAAAATTTTAATCATCACTAGAGTGTAATTGAGTTGATCCAAGCTCAAGCTATAAGAAATTCAAATTAAACTCAAAACAAAAGTTTAAAAATTAATAATTGACTTGAACTCGATCGTATTTTATTTTTAAAACTTAAATTTAATTTAAAATAAAAATTAAATTGTTTAAACTTATTAGATTAAATTTTTTTACTTAGTAAAAAATAATTCGAGTCTGATGTTTGATTTCAAACTTAATTATTTTTACTTAAGCTTAATTTTGAATTCGAGTTAAAATTTTTTAATACTAATTAAAAATAAAAAAATTGATTAAACTTATAAATTATTAAAATTAAATATTAAAATAATTAAATTTAACTCACTTAACAACTTAAACTATTTAAAATGAAACTTTACTCAAAAATAATTAAATTAAATTCAAATATTTTTCAAGCTAAATTTAAATAACTTTACAAGATACAAATTTCTTATTTATATTTCCGTTGTCACCGAGTTATCCTGCAAGTATATGGCGACGTCAGTAAAATTAAAAATTAAAAAGAAAAGTAAGAGAGAGGGCAAGGGAAAAAAATTTGGCGGCTAGCCTCCTCTCTGATGAGCCCGAGGCATATCGATTAGTAAGGTCTTTACGACAAACATGAAACAGAAGTTGTACAAATATTAACATTTTCAACTGCTTACAGGACTTGCTGGAAATTCAACATTTCTAGGGCATATTTTGTTCTATTTGCGACTAATAACAGAGGAACAGCAACGATGAAACAGACGCTTCAGCACCATCCTCAATATCGACGGCCTTCTCTTTGGGTACACACTTCCAATCTTTCGGCCGAACTTTGGCCTTTTCTCGGCAGCCTCGGCAACTTCTTCAACTTCAACTACGTATCCTTCGGCGCCCATCTCTGTCTCTCTCAGCCTCGCACCACGTTTTGTTATTACTGCCTTCACTTCCTTTATAACTTCTGTTTTTTATTTTAAAACAATTAAAGTACGCAAAAAGTTGGGAAAAGATGGGCATTTAACATTTTTGGTTGTTTTTGGGCTAAGGGTATAAAATTGGTCAGAAAAAGCGGCCACTAAGAATCAAACATTGCCATCATGAGCCCCTTTTTATTTTCTCGTTCACTTTTTATTTTTAATATTTAAAAATTAAAAATATTTATGGATCATTTTAATAATTATGTAATTATTACATAAATAATAAAAAAAATAATTATTAGCATACTGAAAAGTATAATTATTTTATTTTAATATTTATATTTACCTTCGTCTGGTTGGGGGTTAATCGTTTTCATCCAGTCTTCTTCGTACTACTACGAGAATTTGTTATTTTAATGATAGACTCTTTCATTTTTTTTTTTAATTTTTAATATATAATGATCATACTTTATATGAAATATAACAAAAGATTTTAAGCCAAGAATATTTTTATAAAAATGTTCAAATTTCATAAAAAATTGAAATTTAATATTTAGATATATTTTGATTATATTTTTGTTATTAGCTTTTCATAATCGAGTATTATTTTTTTAATTAATACTAAAATATAACTAAATTAATTAATTAAATAGAATAAAAAAATATGAAAAACAATGGGGCTTAAAAAGACTCCAAAATAAAAGGTCTAAGTCAATCCATGGATTTAAACGTCGGGTTAGTGCACATCTGATCTTGTTTAAAAAAAAAAAACACACAATTTCAGTTGAGAATGTAAGTCAATTTTTTTTCCCTTCCTTTTTAAATAGCCAGAATAATGCCCTTTCTTTTTACTAAGTTAGAAAGTTAGAATCCTGTATTTGAATTACATTTGTGAATGTATTTTCGATTACGTCGTTTATATTATAATTATAAATATAATAAATATTATTGTGATTAATTATTGTAAAATTAATAACTTAAAAGGCTAAAATTCTTAAATAATAATTGTAGCGTCGCATGTAGTAGCTATGTAAATTCGATCATAATATATTTGAAAAAAAATCTTAAGGTCGCTAACTTAAACTTTAAAATATATAAACTCTTTGCATTTCTTCTTTGTAATTTTCTGCTTTTTGTAGTTACTTTACGTAATTTCTCTTTTTTTATTTTATTTTTTTATTTATGTCATATTTTTAAAAAAATTAAAAATTATCACGTGATAAACTGTTAACTTACTGCCTACTAACAAATAAGTCTATTTGAATTTTGCAATTATATAATTATAAAAATAACTCACTACGTGTTGGCGAGTAAGGCCATTAAAGTTTGTTATTATTATATATATAGTTATAAATATATCAGTTTAAATTCATTTTAAAGAAGGAAAAATTCGCATCGTTTGCGTTACATATGGGACTATAAAAGAAAATGTTATTTTATTGTACAACGAATTTAAATTCCAAAGTAGACTGAAAGCAAGGTCATTGGCGTCCAGTTCCAGCACAATTCAGCACACTGAAAGTGACAAAAGGGATTTATCAAGGAGTCAGCAGTCCATCACTTGTCGAATTCATTTGATAAGAACTGGACTCCAAGCCTCCACGCAAAAAAATAAAAATAAAAATAAAAAATTAAAGCTGGATTGCATGCACGACGTAGAAGTGATAGATATTTAGAATGATTATATAAATATAATATATATAATTAAAAAATAATAAAATATAATATGTATATGTTTTTTAAATTTATATTATATAAATTATAAATATATTAAATTAATATAAGTATAAAAAATTTTAAATATAATTATAATATGATAAAAATATAAATATAATACGAATATATAAATTATCAAATTTATATAAATATTATTACTTACTAATTACTTTTCTATCCTTTCGCGTCGAAGAATTAGATGCTATCCATTTGCTTGTATTCTTATGGTGTTATTGCATTTTTTTATTATAATTATATTTAAAATTATATATATTTATATAAATTTAATATATAATAATTTATATTATATAAAATTTAATATATAATTATATTGATTTTTTTGTACTCTATCATATTTTGTTATAAACCTTTTTATTTTATAAAATTTTTTTAACGTATTATATTTAATATTATATTTTAATTTTTTTACCGTATCTAAATATTATAAATTTTAACTCGATGTCGCTATCAGACTTTCATATCGTATAGTAAGAAATTTTGGGCCACTCCAGCTACAGCCTACCTGGTCTTTCAAGATGCCTCGCATGATTTGTTTGATTTCATTGCGTGGCTCTGATTATGCCGACATAGGATGATCCGAGGGCTATAAGGATATTGGCAAATTATGTGTTAATTTCATTGCTTTTCAGTTGGGCAGCCAAGTATTTTGATGTGAGTCTTTGGCATTGGCGATGCCGTGAGCTTCTGGGTGAAAAGAACAGAAAGGGGCAGGAGCTTGGCGAAGGTGTAGCTTACCAATGGTGGATTGATGGAAGAAAAATTGGTTTCCTAAGCTTCACAAAAAGAGTAAAAGAAGAAGTCAAATCTTAATTCAATTAGTTTTATAATCATATTTAAAATATGATAATTAATAAATTTTAAGTTCAAATTTTTTTTATCTCGGATTAAGATCTTTTTTTATAAAATAAATTTGTTTTAATTGACATGGATCTTAAACTTGATCTAAAAGCTTGAGCTATTAAATTGTATAATTGTTTATTTTTCAATGTTGATTTTTATCTTGTTTGTCTTGTGGTTTCTTTTCTCTACTCCAAAAAGATGAGTTTTCATTTTGGTACAAGGGAACATGGAACTTATTTCAATTCCAAAAGGCTGATAATACACTCAAAGAAAAGTTCATCATCGAAAATCAGTTAACGAGGACTATATTCCTCTCTCAGGAAACTAATGCAAGGTGCAAGCATGGATCATGTTAAGACATCTTTAACTAATGTTTTGAGCTTAATGAAGTAGTAAGTGTATGTTATAAGTGAGATTAATGATCAGGTCACAATTCAAAAGGGACATGCACAATGAATGTGATCACATGCTAAAAGGTAAAAATGGGCATCTTAAAAGTTGAAAGCATTTAAAGTATTTAATAATTATTTCAAAAATTGTTTATTTTAAATTCTATTTTATTAAGTTGTGCTTGTGAAACTGTAGTTTATTAATTGCAATTTGTATGTAATCAAGACTTAACTTGCACTGTAAAAGTTAAGCTTTGAGTGGTACTTATTCTAAGAAAGATTTAGTCTTGCACTTTTTCCTTTTTTTGTTTTATTGCTTTGGGTGGTACTTGTTCTATATCCATTGGTGGAGCATTTGCTGTAGCTAATTTAGGTGAACTTAAACAAATTAGTTTTTAGGACTCTTTTTGGTGGTCGATTATTTATCCTTGAGTGTTCTTCATTCATATCTTTTATATTTTATATTTCAGTTGCTATTTTCATTTTTAAATTAGAACAAAAAAATCAGAAATTAATTTACAATTGAATTTCGGTTTAATGATCATGAAATCAAAATTCCCAACATCTCCACCAGCTATCTGCATCAATGGGTATTCATAATTTTCAGCATTGGAATGGAAAAAGTTTTGAAGAAATCTAAAGTTTTTCAATAAGTAATGGGAAGCCAAGAAAAGAGTAGTTTATGCTAAGCCAAGAAAGTTTTGCCAACTAAATCCAGTAAAAAAAGGCAAACAAAATATCCATCCATTGAAAGCCACCGCTAGCTAGGGTCCAATTTCGTGTCAATTCAAACCCCTGATGATGCCATATTGCATGTGTAACACACCCAACGTTAGCTTTTGGGTAAAATCATAAGTTTTGAGGTCTTAATCTCGAGTTTTAGTGGGGGAATCAGGAAAAAAAAAGTACGAAAATTTCTAGTAAGTGTCCAATGGGAACCCAAAACAAAGCAACTAACCTTACCCTAGCATCTAAATTAATCACTCCAAAGATAATCAAGAATGGTAAATGATTTTGATTGCAATGGAATTAGAGGATTTATTGTCTTTCATATTTGAGATAATCAGCAACCCAGGGAATCACTTATTTTCCAATGTAAATTAATGGAAAACTACGGTGAATGAGTATCTTCATTAAATGTTTATCTGAAAGTGATTTTGTCGACCAGCTGTAATTAGAGGGGAAAATTTGGGGTTTTTATCCTCAAAAGATTTAGAATTGGAAGCAGAACATTTCTTTGTACCGAAGACTATTAAGGAAAGAGACAAAAAAGGGTCATTACTGAGGCGCAGGAAAAAAATGGAAAAATGAAAAATTCAAGGCAAACAGAGCCAAATTAACACGATCAGAAGAGACTGTTGTGTGGTTGAAAATTGCGCTCCTGATCCAAGAATGTGCATTAAGATGCAGCTACCTATTTTATGGCCCCAAGGCCCAGGGTTCATGGTGGGCACGGCTACTGGCCACACCAATTGATTAAAGAACATAAACATCCCAAAAATCAGTGCCCACCTATCATTCCCATCTCCCCCAGCTTCACCGACCAACCAATTTGTATTAGACTTAAGGAAAAGGCCGGCCAATTTAGTTCGGATTTTTTTTAATAGATATTTATTTTTCATCTGTTAAATAGGTAATTATATAAAATTCAAGGTTATATAAAAGATGGTAAAACACAATTTCAGACAATTCTAATTTTTTACAAACATTCGTATTACTTATTTTTTCAACTGACTCAAATCACTTCGTCAAATCTTTATTAGTTAAATTATCGCAATTCATTTTAAAATCTAAACTCTTGACGTGCCTTTAAATTTTTCTATAATAGATTCATCGGACCCCACCTCTGACAGCTTCCATAAACTCAACAGTACCAACACCAAGAAAACATCAACAAAGGGTATATTTGGCTCCAAATAACCCCCCACACCTAACCAAATTCCAATCGTGGATTTTTTTTCCCCAACAAGATGTTGCCATAGGAGTGCAGATTTAATAATTCATCGACCCTCAATTGCCAAACTTCCTGTCGATCAAAAGTGAATATATATATATATATATATATATATACACACATATGAAAAAGGTATATGATTCCACCAATTGATCACTTCAGTGCCAATAAAGAAGTGATTATTTTGCAACACATTATAAAGTATCATTTTTATTTGTAAAATTGGTCATAATTAGAGTTTGAGAGATACAAAATACCAATTGCAAAGAAACAAGTATGCAAGCATGCAATGGAAAGGATCTGATCTTGTCATACATTGAAATGATCATGACTTTGATCATTCAAAAGGCAAACGTGTTGATGACTAAGATAAAGACCAAAGGATGGAATATACCATAATATTCAGTCCATAAATCAGCCTTTGGTATTCTCGTCGAAGTTCAAAGTAATCAACACTCCAAATTGTGGGCCATTTTTTTCTTAAAAAAAAAAGGCCGTTTTGCTCCTTTAGCTTTTTCTAGGAGGATGAAATGTAATTTGCCATTATTTAATTACATATTCAAAGGCAAAGACTGCATATTTTTTCTTAGACCTTTGAATTTGGGCACCTTTAAGGACAATGGAAGCTTTGTGAATTTCCTAGGAAGAAACAACCCCCTCCTCCCCCCCCCCCCAAAAAAAAAAATAAAAGGAAAAACAGCTGTCATTGGAAGTTTGCTGAATGGCTCCAAGAGGAAAAGTAAAAAGGCAATAGAATAGAGTAATGGCCTTCCAATGGATATATCCATAGTTATGGGTGCATTGCACTGTTTGCCAAAAATTCAAAGAATCTAATTATTAAATTGGTGATTAAGTAAAAGGCAGGGCACTAAAAATTTGCAATAGGCTTTTTCACCAGACAAATCTAGACACAATTTTTTTCCTCAAGTGTGGCTGCCTAGCAAGCTAGTTATAAATGTAGTGATAAAACGCGTGTATATATACAGATGAGTAATGACTAATAATTATTAATGGGAAGAGAGTAGACATAGTTGTTTGAAAATCATGTTTAGGTACCTAAAGATAAAAAGATGTAGCATGATTCAGGAAAGGAAAATTGCTATGATTTTAAGACAAAATCGTCCCCCCTGCATCTTCTACAAACATTCGAAAATGTCAAAGTGGACAGTGATTCCACACCAATTTTCTCATTTCTTTAATCCGCTTTCACTTTTCACCTCGCAGTCATCAGGAATTTGACTGAGCTAATGCATGAAAAGGGCATCGAAACATCAGAGCTGTAAAAGAAAAGTGAAACTGAAACTGAAACTTGAAAACAACTCTTACTTTTTGGATTAAGTTGAGTTTCGTACAATAATTCAAAGAAAAACAGGACAAATCTGCTATAATAAATTGCAATCGCTTCAAAACATGAAGAAATTACAATGTAATAGACATAGCCAGTTTTATTCCTCTTTAAACATACACAAACTGTGAACAAAGAGCATGTGATCTTTTCTGTACTGCAATGCCCCACGAGTTGAGCCTAGATAGAGTACTCAATAAGTTCAGAACAGCTAACCAAGCTATATATAAAAATTGCTTCATACTTCAGAATTTGAACCGGATATCAATCTATGCCATCAGTATATATGTCCAATCCCATGTGTCAGCAGCTTGGCAAAGTCCTGGTCACTGAGTCAGAGAAGATAAATTTCCTGCAACATCTTCCGTTTGAATAGTGGAGTCATAGATAAGCCTCATACAGTATGTCAGTATCTGTTGAGGATCAGAGGAACTAACATTTAAAACAATATGTGTGTGTATATATATATATATATTCACGTAGTTACTGGTAATCCTACATATTGGCTAGTTGGGTGATGGGTCATTCTGGCGAGCAATGGCCAAACACTGACATTTTCTAGGGAAAATCCTCGTATTCTTGGCCTTCCAGTCAGGCACCTTCTTTAGCACTTCATCTTCCAGGGAACCACAATTCTTAGGCTGCAAAGTTGATGCTGCTCTGGAGCTAGCAGGATGGAAGCAGGCCTGGAAACCAAAAGAGACAGACTTGACAAATTTATCGAACATCATCCTCTTCACCGATCTCCGTTTAGGTGGAATCACGCCCCACTTCTTGACTTTGAATCTTGGTTCTTTTTCAGCTCCACCACCAAGTTCTTCAACCAGACTTAGCCCCATCTTCAAATAAAAGATATGTTGTACTACTTTATAGTAAATGTTTAGCCAGTATTTGAAGAGGAAACTGAAGTTTAATGCATAACCAAAGAAAGAACAAGAAGCTTGAAAATCAAAGGACGATGGCACATATATAGCATAGAAAGTATGATAAATTGAGTTTGGCTCAATGGGTAAGTGTTGTTTTGCTTTTGCTTTTGCTTTTAGCAGGTGGGGACAGAAGAAGACTTTTCTGCATTTTGGTTTCATAGAAGGATCATCACCAGGATAACAGCCAGTTGCCTGGTCGCCGGTCCCAACTAATTTGGATACGCAGGGCCAGGTGGCAGGCCTGACCGGCCCCAGGCATTGCCTTTATTAGATGTGAAAGCTTTGGGCAGATGTAAAAAGCAGCAAATCCACATCTTGGAAGTGATATTCCAGATTTATAAAAATATATATTATTGTCAAAATGCTGAGTATAACTTGTCATTGATGCTCGCTGTTGTCAGTCAAAGTACTGTCATTGTCAAATTGGCATGATATACTCAGCGACCTCTGTTCCTTTAGTTTTCGAGTTGTTAAGAAAATCAAAAGAGGTAGATTTGATTTTGATGTTCCAGGCTTTGGATTGTTGATGAATAACGGCCTCAAGACCATGCCATATGTCAACAAATTAAAATTATGACTGCCCACAAAGCAGATTGAGGCAAATATCTAACTAAAAGCATAGATTTTTCAAGAATTAGAGTTCCATCCTTCAATTTCTTCTATTTTTTTTTCCATGGTGAAAATTTAGAGGATAATTTAATTGTAAAATGATATTAACTCAACTAAAAAATAATTTAAAAATTAAAATAAAATTAAAAATATTTTAATCTTTTAGTTTATTTTATTTATATAGTTTTTTTTAAAAAACTATTAGTATCTAATAAAAAACAAACTATATAGTACTTCTAAAAAAACCCACAAAAATAGGTGTACCAGCTCTGAAATTAATCCAAATAAATTTTTTTTCCTAATTGAAAATCTAAATTTGATTTTGTTTAATTTGATATTAAGTAATTCATACTCACTCGATTCAAAATTTTAATAATTCAAATTGAATTATAAAAAATATTAATTGATTCACTCATCTCATCGATCGGGTTTGAAATAGCTATTTCTTCTATTAAATAGGTATTTAAAATTATAATTTCTCAATAAATAAAATATTTGAGATAAAAAAAAAAAGGATCAGATAACATTGCTTTTTAATTATTTATTTCATTAATTTGAAGGTTTGCGAAGGACAACCTTGGTAGATTATAGAAGTTCCGGTAGTGAGAAGAAGTTGAAGAAGAGATGAACTTAACGTGGAACAAGAACAAAAAAACAGCAAGAAGCGATCCATGGAAGCTATATCAAACTAACCAAACCTTCCTTTTTATTATTTTTTTTTTTTAAAAAGAGAAAACCCTCCGCTGATGATCAAGAACTCGCAGCTTCTCAAAATCAAGAGAAACCAACCCTCCGCTGATGCTTTGCATTCTGAGCCTGATCTTTCCAAGCTCCAGGCAACAAGCTTGCTCAGGTATTTCTTTTTCTTTTTTTTTTTTTTCCTGTTTCCAGTAAATTGATTTATGTGTTGAAAAGATGCAATCTTTGATTGAATCAACAAATGGGTTTTCAGTAAGGGGCTTATATAGTCCTTAATATATGTCGATGATGACGTTTTTTAACCCTTTATTAACTGAATATATGATTTTTGACCCCCTCCTTTTTGGCATTTCTGTTTCTTTATGATATGATTTTTTTCCCTTAATTAACTTGACTAAATTGTAATGCAGTGAGAGGAAATAACCCAAAATGGATTTAATTCTAGCCACCAAAACGAATTTTAGCAAGCTAACAGGAAAAATGGGAAAGAAAACTGGTGGAGTTGAGCTTAGACATTGTTAAATTGTTTATTTACTGGGCTTGTAATTTACATCGGCATGAAATTGTTTATTTGGCATATTTGATATGATGCATTCATTCTCATAGCTAATCTCTTTTTGAAGGATGGGAAGCACTTGGGACGTGGGAGGCGGCTCTTAATTTGATGCCTGAAAATGCAGTTTTGCATGAACAGAAGGCTCAAATTCTACTTGAAATTGGGGATGCATGGAGTTCATTAAAGGCAGCGACTCGCTAAGTTTTAGTTCTTTTTACACCTATGTTTCTGGTGTCGGTTTTCATTTAGTTGTATTTCAATGCCATTGTTTCAATGCTTCTTTGATTTAAAGCCCCTTAGTCAATGCGAAAAGTTCCAGAAATGCAATGCACAATATATTCAGCATGTTTCTGCCTTTGGTTATATAATGCGCTCTGGTTTTCTGCTTGTTTGTTGGTTGCAATATGAATATATATATATATATATAAATAAAAGTTCAAACTTCAAAATTTTTGTATATTTTTCTGTTGGTTCTACTTGGCAGGAGCGCTAAACTGGAGCCATCATGGGCCGAGGTATGTCAGCCTTGCAATTCTGTGCCGCAGACATGATGCTTGTAATTCTCCAAGGATCTGGACTGGGAACAGTTCTAACTGATAGTCCGGAATATACATGCAAAATTTTAGCTCATTTGCCTGGTTTTAGGCTTTGGTAGTTCGTAGTCCATCATCAAATTAATAATGCCCACAGAGCTGCACAAATCTAATTAATGAGGAAAAGAATTTGTAATTTTTATCAATAAAACTGGTTGACTAGCTAAGCTTCCTTTAGGTTTCCCATGCCTGCTACATTTATGGTGGTTGTCAGCAAATGCTAAGATATTGTAATTGAATGGTTTCTTTTGTTAACAACTTCATTCCATCAAATTTCTAGTCAAAAGTACCTTTCTGTTATTTTGCCTTTTCTTCTATATATGCAAAAGGCTCTTTTGTTATCTCTGAGATTGGATCTTTTTTCAGGCATGGATAGAGCACAGTTAAAGTTTGGAGAGGCTGATAGTGCCATTGAGAGTTTTGATACAGCAGTTTTGTTTTGGTACATTGTCGATGCTTGTCATTCTTTAGCACTTTGCCAAGCCTCGTACTTTGAGGAAGTGTGCCATCTCGGATCTTTAAGCTGCTACTTATATTTTTGAAGTCTTTATCCCTTGTTAAATTGGCTAGAGCCCTCCATTTTTATATCAGGGCAAGAGGGAAATTGTTGGGCAGAGCCAGCAACTTAACTAATGTGACAATTTTTTCTTGAACTGCCAATCAAAGTATAATATCGAAATTGTTTAATAAAATATTCGAGTGTTTGCCACATGAAAACTTCTGTGACATCGATTTATACTGGATTTTCATTTCCTGGTTAAGTCTCTTACCACATTGTACATCCTAGTAGTTTATAGGTAACTGCATGATCACAAATTTATTTAGACTTCATGCTATATTATAGGTTCAGATATGATGTGGTCAGGTTTACTAAAGTTTTGTCTATTTGCAGCCAGATTTTGTGGAGGCACAAGATGACCAGAAACTGCATTATAAGGAGAATAAAGCAGCTTCATTCATCAGGCTTTGGTACCCGTTATACGGTAGGTGACACGACTGAGGCCTCGTGATTTCACACAAAGAGCATTTTTTTTTTTGTTTTTTTGGGCCAAGTAGAAAATTTTATTAATTAAACCAAAGAAACCGAAACCTGTTAGAACAGAAACAATTACAAAATACTTAATAATATCAACATGCAGAGTGCATATCAGCAGGTCGCGGATGCGTTTTTTATTGCAGCACTTTTGCAGTTATGGATATAATTAAGTTATCGCGATCAATTGTTGTAAAATATCGATTGCATTATTGATAACAGAAAGTGTTAAAACTATAAATAACAACTGTAATGTGTGTTGCGATTGGTATTTGAATCCCTGCATATCAGTCTTATAAATCCTAGCTTTAGCCAAAAAGTTTGCAAGTCATTAGCTTCGCGGTATATGTTTGCGGCAAAAAACAGAACCAATCCCAGCCTTGAGGAAGTTAATTTTTGAGCAGTTGTTACTGATATAAGGAATGATACTTGGATTTGAAGCTCTTGGCGGTTTCTAATGAGAATTCAGTTAGTGGTACTACAAAATAAGAGATTTTTAGAGACGAAAGAAGAGGACGATAAAAAAAGCGTCTTTTTTATCTTGAATTTAACACTATTGAGGACGAATATTTTTTTTAAAACTTTTCAAAAATAATTTTAGAAGAAGATTATTAGAGACGAATTTTTTTTATCCTTAAAAGTTTTATGGATGATTTTTATTTATTGAAATTAATTATTGATTGTTTTCAATTCTTCTAAAATTTATGGCGTGAAAAAGGGTATATAGCACCATGCATAGTTTCGACTTAGAATGGGGCTTAGAGGGACAGAGTTATAT
>JBBYHM010357430.1:0-21828 GCA_038381775.1 Adansonia rubrostipa | reverse complement strand
CAACAACTTTTAGGTTTTCTTGATCGTGTGATTAAACAATGTAATCACATTAGATACTTTCAGATGTAATCATGTCATAAAAGAAAAACCCTTTTGTGACTCTATGAATAAGTTATTGATGAAGCTGTTCACCATTTTTCATTACACTGGCATCGATCATTCATTATCTTAACTCGTCATTGCATAATAAATGCTCACCAGTAAATACATTTTAAAATAAAAGTCTAATATGATAATTGGGCGATAAAAATACAAGGGATTTTGAGATCAATCAAGAACACAGAACCTTACATCACGCACCGGTACAACACACGATGCCCTAAGCAAATCATGGAGAGTGATCATGAAGCTTGTATTGAGTGACTTGAGCTAATGGTTAAGGAATCACAAGACTAAATGCTTCATCAATAATACAAAATGCAAAATCAAATCGCAAAACTTATGGAACTACTGATTGCCTTTATGAAAGAAAAAGGCTAAGCCAGCACTGTTGAACCAAAGAATGATCCTCCCAATGCTGAAAGTCCCCTTGCCAATAATCCAGAACCTGCCCAAGGGGAAACTAGACAAGAACAATGGCCCGCTCCTACACCTGTCGCTTTGGCTCTGCCAGTCATCTACCTAAATCCCATTGCGACAGGTTAATTCATTCTTAATACTCAAAAGATGAACACAAGAGTCTTATTGGCAAATCTGATAACCCTTAAACCTGAGGAACTAGAGAAAACAGAAGGTCAAAAGTTCACCATAACTGCAAAAGAAGTGAACAAATTCCAGTTACTGAAAAAAGCCTCTAAGCTATCAAGGGGAGTGATAAGTTTAGAGCTCTTGATGCGCAATCGCTGTCTTTGGTGTTCAACCTTGCCATCCCCCAAAGTTTAAAGTCCCAGAGTTTAAGAAGGTTAATGGAACCACTGACCCTTTTGGCCATGTCCGAATGTACCTACAAAAGATGGTTGAGCATGAGAAAGATGAAAAGCTCCTCATCCATTACTTCCAGCATAGCCTCACTGGGGCAGCAGCTCAGTGGTATATCAAGCTAGATAACGTGAAAATCCAATTAGGGCTGACTTGGCTAAAGCCTTTCTAAATAAATACCAGTACGTGTCAGATTAGGCGTCGGATTGACTTTCCTTGATGAATTTTAAGAAGAGATCTACATAAAGTTTTAGGCAATACGCCTAAAAGTGGAGAGAAGAAGCAGGCATAGTCTAGCCTCCCCTTATAGAAAAAGAGATGACAATTATTTTCATTCACACGTTACATGTTCCTTTTTACAAAAAGCTCGCAGGGAATACCACCAAAAGGTTTGTAGACTTAGTTCTCTCTGAAGAAATGATCGATACCACCATTAAAAGTGGTAGAATGTTTACTGGGGAAATAGTTGGATTGAGTAAGAAGCCCATTACCGGTAAGAAGAAGGAAGGAAAGGCCAATACCATAAATTATGCCTGCTCATCTTAGCCAAGATAACATCAAGCACCCGACCCTCATTACCCAAGCATGCTATATTCTCGCCCTATCAAAATACCACCTCAGCCAATTAATGCCATAACATACAACCTATCATTTGCAATCCCATCTAACCCACCATAAAGATACCCTTCATAAGTTCACTAAAGTACCAATCGAGCAACAAATAATGCACCTGACAATCAAGGAGTGAATCAACAAAGACAACATTTTGATCCCATCCCTATGACCTATAAGGAGCTCTACCAAAGTTTACTCAAAAATCATTTAATGGCTCCAATCTATGTCCTAGAAAAGAAGTTGCCAACCTCACAATGGTACAACCTTAATGCCTACTATGAATACCACGCTGGGGCCGCAAGGCATGACATCGAGAATTGCATATCTTTCAAGTAAAATGTGCAAAATCTGATTAACTCGAAGTTTTACAGTTCAGGATGAGCCAGGGACCAAATATTACTGCCAATCCTTTACCAAACCACACTGAGCAAACTGCAAACATGATCGATACCAAGCCATAGAATTTGTGTCCTTTCATCAATACTTGATTTTGATGACGGGGTCATAATGGAAGCCCTTGCACTTTTCTAGTCCCTTTTATGTAATGTCAAGAAATGAAAACCTAACTCCTATCGTCCAAAGGTTGGTAAGTGTCCTATGTAAGGGGCATTTTTATCAAACATTATCGATAAAATGACTTTTGTATATATCATTCCGTATTGCATGCCTCCATCACTTTTCAATCTCTTTGTCTCAATTACTCTTTTACCTCCATTCTTATCCAAATTCTCGAGTTGTGTGTATGCTATTTGCAATGTTTATTTCTTCATTCTCTCAGGTATCCTGACGATAGTGACATGGATGTGTCTGATGGGTCTTTAAAGATTAATTTCGAACAATCAATTTATGCTAGTGAAGTTGATCTTGAAGAAGATTTTGAAGAAAGCTCTGTACCATTAGACCTCTGACGATTAGTTGAGTAAGAAGAGAAGCAGATCATGCCCTATGAAGACCTAACAAAAGTAATAAATCTGGGTACTCAAGAGGATCGAAAGGAGGTTAAAATTGAAACCTTAAAAACTCAACGACTAGGATCAAGTTGATAGAATTACTCCAGGAATATCGAGATGTATTTGCTTGGTCATATCAAGACATGCTAGGATTAGACACTGATATAGTAGTCCATAAGCTTCCCATCAAGCCTGGATGCAAATCGATTTGATAAAAGTTAAGAAGGATAAAGCCAAAAATGCTTTGCAAAATTAAAGAAAAAGTCAAGAAGCATTAAGAAGTGGGGTTTATCGAAGTAGCCAGGTATCCAGAATGGGTTGCCAATATAGTCTCAATCCCAAAAAAAGACGACAAAGTACAAATATGCATTGATTACCGAGATCTGAATTGAGCTAGTCCGAAGGATAACTTTTTGCTACACCACATCGATATTCTGGTAGACAACACGGCTAAGAATTCTCTTTTCTTTTTCATGGATGGATTCTCGAGCTACAACCAGATCAAGATGGCACCCGAAGACATGGAGAAAATAACTTTCATAACCATGTGGGGAACATTCTACTATAATGTCATGCCTTTCAGACTCAAAGATGCTGGAGCAACCTATTAACGGGCCATGGTAGCCCTATTCCATGACATGATGCACAAAGAAATTAAGGTCTACATTGACGACGTGATTGTCAAGTCAACGAAAGAGGATGAGCATGGCATAGACCTTCAAAAACTTTTTGAACAGCTATGAAAATTTTAACTCAAATTGAATCCTACCAAGTGTACCTTTGAAGTCACTTTGGGTAAGCTTCTAAGCTTTTTAGTCAACAAAAAAGGGATTGAAGTTGACCCAGACAAAGTCAAAGACATTTAAGATATGCCACCACCTTAAACCCAAAAGGAAGTGAGAAGCTTTTTGGGGAGACTAAACTACATAGCTAGACTCATATCCCAGCTCACTGACAAATGCGACCCTATATTTCGACTCTTTTGCAAACAAAATCTAAGAGTGTGGAATGAGGCATGTCAAGAAGCCTTTAATAAAGTCAAACATTATTTGTCAAGCCCATCAGTGTTGCTACCATCGGTGCCTAGTTGACCTTTAATCCTTTACTTGGCAGTCTTCGACAAATCTATGGGTTGTGTATTAGGGCAGATTGATGAGTCATGAAAGAAAAAACAAGCAATCTACTACTTAAGTAAAAAGTTCATGAAATACGAGTGCAACTACTCCATAATCGAGAAGTTGTGCTATGCTTTAGTGTAGACAACCAAGAGACTTAGGCAGTACATGCTATATCACACCACATGGTTGATTACAAGGCTTGATCCTATCAAATATCTTTGCAAAGCCCCTGCACTATCAGGAAGGTTGGCTAGATGGTAAGTCTTGCTTTCTGAATATGGCATAGCCTATGTCAGTCAAAAGGCCATTAAGGGTAGTGCGATAACTGATTTTTTGGCAAGTCAAGTGGCAGATGATTATGAACCCTTAAGTTTCGACTTTCCAGATAAAGAATTAATGTACATTTTTGAAGACAAAAATGCCTTTAACCAAGATCAATCTTAGAAGATGTATTTTGATGGAGCGTCAAATGCTCTAGGACATGGAACTGGGGCAATATTGATGTCATCCAACGAGAATCATTGCTCATTCACAACAACGCTAAATTTTGACTGCACAATTAATATCGCAGAATATAAAGCTTGTGTCATGGGGCTTCAAACAGCCATTGAAAAGAAGGTCAAGACATTACAGGTGTTCGGTGATTCAATCCTAGTCATCTACTAATTGAAAAGAGAATAGCATACTCGTGATGCCAAGCTGATGCAACATAGGAAGCTGATAGCAGAGCTCAAGAAAGAATATGATGATATCGGTTTTCTACACTTACCTCGAAAAGAGAACCAAATAGCTAATGCTTTGGCTACCCTGTCATCCATGTTTAAAGTTAACCTAGAGTCAAATGTTGCTCCCATCCAAATAAGCATTTACATAATTTTAATGCATTGTCATAGCGTTAAAAAAGAGATGGACGGCCTACCACGGTACTATAACATCCTCTGTTACATCAAGGATCAGCAATAATCCAAACATGCAACTGAAACTAATAAAAGAACTATCAGAAGGTTGGCTATGGGATTTGTTCTCGATGAAAAAATCTTATACAAGAGGAGTCACGATCAAGTATTACTCAGATGCGTCGACACTCCTAAAGCCAAAAAGATCTTAGAAGAAGTTCATGAAGGGATTTACAGCACACATGCTAGTGGACATCAGATGGCCAAGCAAATCATGAAAGTGGGATATTACTGGTTGACCCTCGAGAGAGAGTGCATTAATTACGTAGAAAATGCCATAAGTGTCAAATCTATGCGGACAAGATTAATGTCCTTTGAGCGTTACTTCATGTCATGACAGCCCCATGGCCCTTCTCCATGTGGGGCATATATGTGATCGGGCCGATCACCCCTAAAACTTCTAATGGGCATCGTTTTATCTTGGTAGCAATCGATTATTTCACCAAATGGGTGGAGGCTGCCTCATATGCTAATGTCACTAGATCGACTGTCTGCAAGTTTGTCAAGTGGGACATCATCTTAGACATAGCTTCCTGAACCAAATCATCACAGACAACACAACCAACTTAAATAATAAAATGATGCAAGCGGTCTTCTTAGTTCAAAATCCAGCATCATAATTCTATCCCTTATCGCCCAAAGATGAATAAGGCAATCAAGACGACCAACAAAAACATCAAAAGAATAGTTGAAAAAATGGCCAAAACTTATAAAGACTGGCATGAGAAGCTATCCTTTGCACTTCATGCCTATCGGACCTTAGTTCGCACTTTCATGGGTGCTACCCCATTCTCCCTTGTCTATGGGATAAAAGCTATATTGCCTATCAAAGTCGAGATCCCTTCTCTCAGAGTCTTGATGGAAACTAAAGTTGAAGAGGCTGAATAGGTCAAGAATAGATACGACCAGCTAAACCTCATTGAAGAAAAATGCATGAAAGCCATCTACCATGGTCAAATGTATCAAAGATGCATGATCCGAGCCCACGACAAAAAGATGTGCCCATAACCATTTCACCCAGGCAAATTGGTATTGAAAAAAATCCTCCCAATTCATAAAGATCGACGGGGCAAGTGGATCCCTAATTAGGAAGAACCATATGTCATGAAGTAAACCTTCTCCAGAGGGGCCCTAATCTTGTTAGAAATGGACGGCAATGCCTTGCCCAACCCAGTTAACTCATATTCCATCAAGAAATATTACATGTAGAGGGCAAAAACCTAAAAAGGCATCTTTCAAAAAAATAAGAAAATAAAACAAAACAATAACAATAAAAGTAAAAAACTAAAAAAAAAAAAAGGGGTCTAAATGAAAATCTGAAAAGGGCATCTGGGCAACCAACCCGACTACAGTTGAAAACCCGTAAGAGCAACTTGAGAAGATCAATTTTGATAGGGCATAGACTAAGATCACTTACAGAACAAAGAGAAGCAATCCTAGTGATCTTCTGAAGATCAGCTCATACTAATCACATTCATTGTTCGAGAAAAATCTTAGAAAGCACCTAAAGAATATTCATATCATGATTGCCATTGGCATCTTCCGCCTAAAAGATCATACTTATTACCATCGAATCACTTATTTTTCAAATAGTATACCAAGTTGTATCTCTTTGTTGTCATGAATATTACCTTATTTCTTTTAACCCCTATACAATTCATATTGCACTTGTCATTTAACTGATAATGTTTGATAATCAATTAAAATATACATCAGGACATCTCAATATTACATCGAAAGGAAAAAAAAGCACAAGGAACTCTATTCATGCCCTGATCATCAAGATCATGCACTTTTTACTTCCAAACACCCGCTGGACATGACCAGACACTAAACCATTACTTGCTTTCACAAGCCACATCTTAAGAAAAACCATTTTAAGCTAACCAAAAATCGACCCATGCATACTATCAGAATCCTATCGAAACTAGAGACATCAATCTAATCAGTTAAACAATCTCCAAACTATTGACAATGCCTTCCATTTGTTAGGAAAACAAATGAGCCTCCTGAATCGGGGAATGCAATAATCAAAATCTTGAGAATAGATTTTTTGTCATATCCTTAGTGGAGCCAGGATAACCTACACAATCCCCAGCGAGATTAGGAAAATTCCTATCCATAGTTACAATAAACACGAATCGCCATCCTTTTGAGAGTCTGAATGACGTACAAGAAAAACTATGGCTATCTACCGTATTAGACTTCATATCATGCAATCATGATATCATTCCACATCATGCATTACCATTACACATGATGATTTTTGCAATGTTACTTCAAGCCAGGTTCACCAAACCTCCAAGGATTCTGTGGTAAGAACTCTAAGCTTCATCAACCAAGCATTATTCAGGAAGCACCTAACAAGAAACCTTCTTAAGCCTACACGAGCTGATGGCAACAAACTTGTCTGCCAATAACTGGATGCCAAAACCATCCCTTTAAAGCCCATAAGATAGTGGCACCCCCTTCAAAGCCCATAAATCAGTGGCACATTTTTAAAGCGCACAAGTCAGTGGCACCTTTCCAAAAGCCCATAAGTCAATGATACCCCTTTAAAGCCTATAAGTCAATGGCACATTTTCAAAGCCTATAAGTTGTGGCACCTTTCAAAGCCCACAAGTCAGCGACACCCTTTTCAAAGACCATAAGTCAGTGGCATATTTTCCAAAGCCTACAAGTCAAGTGGCACCTTTTCGAAGGGCACAAGTTAGTGGCACCCTTTGCGAAGCCTACCAATCAGTGGCAACCTTTTTAAAGTCCACAAGTCAGTGGCATCTTTTTTGAAGCCCACAAGTCAGTGACACTGTTTTGAAGTCCACAAGTCAATAGCACATTTTCAAAGTCTACAAGCTAGTGGCACCTTTTTAAAGCCCACATGTCAGTGGCACCTATTTAAAGCCCATAAGTCAGTGGCACCTTTTCAAAGCCCACAAGTTAGTGGCACCTTTTCAAAGCCTATAAGTCAGTGGCACATTTTCAAAGCCCACACAAGTTGATGGCACCTAGCCTGAGTTAAAGCTCGCACAAGCTGATGACACCCAAGTTAAAGCCCACACAAGCTGATGGCATCCAAGTCTAAGTCAAAGCTCACATAAACTGGTGGCACCCATGTCTAAGTCAAAGCCCGCACAAGCTGGCAGCACTCGAATCAAAGCCCACACGAGCTGATGGCACGCAAGTCTAAGTTAAAGCCTGCACAAGCTAGCGACACTCGAATCAAAGCCCACACAAGCTGGTGGCACCCAAATTTAAGTCAAAGTCCACATAAGCTAATAGCACCCACATAAAAAATCCACGTTACTCTGCACCTGCCTAAGGGGGTCAAACTTTAGAAAACCTAACACCTTAGTAGGGAGGGCAAACCCTACAAAATTCACTTAAACTTCTATCAAGATCACTGCCAATACACTATAATTATCATAGCAAAGTATTAATTACAATTTATTTCTTTGCAGGTGTTCTGAGGAGTGTCATTCCACCCTGAACAAAATAGTGTCTATTTATCTTTGCCCTGTTCATGATTCTCAGCAATGGTAAAAAAGGGGTAGCTATAGACACCTTATTTTGTCCAGGCTAATTGTTTTAGCAACTTAAGGCATGGACGAAAGAGGAGGCGTTGCCCGATAAAAAAGTATTTTTGAGGAGGTCAAGAAGGCCTATGGATATATCAAAGATAAATGCAAAAATATGGCATCAAAGGACGTAATTTAAGGTGTCCGGGGATAAAAGATATAAGAAAATTCATAATGTTGCTTGAATGTATCGATACATGGTTCTCATGTATCGATACAATGCTCCAACAATCAAAAAATTTGAAATATCCCTATTTGTATCGATACAACATGTAAATGTATCTATACATGAGCTTATGTATCAATACAGGAGCTCATGTATCGATACTAGGCCATGCCAAGAGCAAAATGTGCATTCTGTAAAGAAATGTATTGATACATATCAACATGTATCGATACGATGAAGCATTGAATCGATACAATGGTTCATTGTATCGATATAATGATCATTGTATATATATAATGTTTATTGTATCGATACACTCAAGGTTCTTAGACAAATGTATCGATACATTCTGCAATGTATCGATATATGCAAGCCATTTTCCATGGTTTAAGAATTTTTTACTCATCCTTAATTGATCCAGAACTCGATTTTAACTCGTTTCTTTGCATAAAAAAAGATAAAAAACCCATATCAAATTAGGGATTTAGACTTTTGAATTAATCAAAACATTTTTTAAGTCTAAATTAGATCAAAAAGGTCAATGTCACATGATCACCCTACACCTCTCTAGTTTTGACCAAGATCACCATCAGCCACTCTATTTGCTGGAAAATCATTTCAATATTTGAACTAGCCACCCTATGTCCATCACATTGGTAGCAAGTTGCTCCCTGCAGCCACTTTATAGCCATCAAGCTAAAATCACTTTGTCCCTTTGAGAAATGACCAAAAATATCTCTAATTTGGCTCTAAAATGCTGGTACAAATAGGCCACTTATATCTCAGCTGAAGAAGAGAGATTCTAGCTCATTTTTAGCTTCCAAAACACATTGACACATCAAGAAAACCAAATCTCGTAGCTCGTCACTTAGCACCCAAAAACAGCCCCAAAACATTCACTCTTAACCACTACACATTATGAAAATCACCCTCATCCATACCAGAACCAAAACCTCACTGTTTTTTTTTCTTTTTCTTGGTTATTAACAATAAGAAAAAAAAGGAAATTCAAGCCATCTCTGTTGCTTCAACTATTTGGCCAAAAATTGAAGTTTCGTTGGTATAACTTCTTACTTTATCACTTTCATTTTCTATTTTTCAACATCTTCATCATTTTAGTGAGCTCTCCATGTTTCCATCACCATCTTAGGATTTTCATGCATTATTGTGGCTTGTGGTTGTGGTAGTTTAGGATTTGGATGCTTTAATGCCCCTTTGATGTGCACAATACCTCATTTCTTTCTCATTATTTTGATAGCTCTTGCTCATGCATTTTATGCCATATCCATGCATCTTATTATGATTAATCCATGCATGAATCCTGAGCCTAGCATATTTCAAGCATGTTAATATGTTAGCTTGCATTTTCTTGTTATTTTTAGCATGCTTCACTTCCTAAGATGTATGAATGACACTTTTTTCCAAGACTATTGGTAAAGTTTGTATCCCTATTCATGTTTTTGCCATCTCCTTGTATGTTCATTGTCTTCTCCTTGTCTAAATACATGTTTGATGGCTATCAAAAACTGATTTTCAAAACCTCCCTAAGCCAAGCATGTTAACCTCAACCAAGGAGGATTAGCATGAACTTAGCATTTTCCTTAAAGTTGGCAAAAGATCTTGGAGAAAATTAAGTTTTCCAGATCTGAAATCTTAGTTAAACGAGCTTAAATCTTATGATTTTCCCACGAAAATGGCTTTGCACTTGTTACCGAAATGTTTGTGCCTTGTTTTTGAGTCAAAACCTTGAGTGATATGATCAACAGGCTGTTTCATCATCTTAAAATACTCTAGGGCTGTGTAAATGAGTTCATGATGCTCATGCCACTCTTTCCCTTCAGTCATGGATGTTCAAACTTTAATGGCTCGAGTTTGCAACCAAAAACACAAAGAAACTAAAAATATATCCTTTGTTTTACTTTATCCCCTGTTGGCAACACAACTACTGTAAATTGAAAAATCAGTTTAAAATCCCAAATGATTTTTCATGAATTTTATAATTTTTTTCTCAAAGTGTGTCAAATTATCTTTAAAACGATGTCTTATTCACCCTTGGATCATTCTAGATGAGAGAGTTATGATTTTTCAAATCTAAACTGTCTAGAACCCCTAAAATCAACAACATGTATTATGATCGGGCCTTTTGAACCCATTAAATGATTTTTCCAATTTTTCAAACATTTTTCCTAAAAGATTCATATAAGGCCCTTTTCAGAAAGGTAACATTTGCAATTTTTTGATACCAAACGAGTCTGAGTGATTTTTCAAATTTTGACACACCTGGTCTCCCACATGCTCTGCCAGTAGTGTAATTAATTCAAACTTGAAAATTATTCCCTCAGAAAGTGACTTTTTAGGTTATTGGGAATATTTTTATATTGACCCTCATCAAGTTAGCTTTCTAATGGTATCTTATCCACCCTCTAAAGCCTCCAAACCAATCCAGAATAAATTTAGAAAGTGGGATCGTGTGATGTTGTCCCCTGTTCTCGGTCATGGTCAAAATTAAGTTGTTTTCCTAAATTTCATCTCGAAACATTCGAATGTGACCATATCACCCTAACTAGCCTCAAGAACATCATTTGACCTCTTATAGGCTCGTATCAAGGCACGAATATATTTTACATCTTTACCATCTTCATTCATAATAATTTGTTTTGCCAAAAATCGTCAAAATGCTTACATATTTTTTAGATAAAAAAGTTTTATCAACTTAAATTTTTCCAACTTGACTTCTCTAAAGAGTGTCAGACATGTCACTTTTGGGGATTCTATAACCCCGACCCTCTGAGGGGATACTCCAACCCATCTTTTCAAAATTATCAAGATTTAAAAAAATCTTAGTCAAAATTATTTGTCATCCACGGGAATACTCCAACCCCATCTTTTCGAAGGAATGCCCTAACCTTGTATTTCAACTATAATTAAATTTTTCTTTTTCTCAGACTTCCATGGATGTGTCAAACAAACCTCGTTCAATCAAGAAACCCGGATGCATCTTGAAAATTGTCGATTTGGTTATGCCTAGATAATCAATGCCAATTGCGAGATAAAATCCAATAGTCCATCCCTTTTCTTTATCATTACATTGAATGATCCATGTTATGTTGCTTCATTTGTTGCCTTACTAGCGTAATTTCTTTTTGATGATTATTTGCATTCATGTTTTCCAATCATTTCAAATAAAATTAAAGGTAATGTTTCGCATGGGTATCTTTCCAGTGCCCAAAGTGGAATATTCCATTCTCAAAGTAAAATCCAGAGGTCATTTTTATATCAAATTTCTATATTCTCCATCTCTTCAGGGTGTATATAAGATTAAATCTTTTCATCAAAACCTGGATTTGTATTTCTATAAAATTAATGCATTAAAAAAGGTTATATCAAAATAGTGACGAGTTAAGATCGAAAGAATCAAAACTGAGATAAGAATAGCTAGTAACGTATCAATTTCAGGTGTTGCGAAGAGGTTCGTGCCTCATCGTGCGTAACCAACTCCCGAACCCAAACAACGAATCTTTGTACTACGTAGACCACGAAATCGATGTTTCAAGTTTTGTAACTCAAGACATAGGTTTTAATAGGCATCCGATCATGCCTGGCCCAAAATGATCGATGGCGACTCCTAGCGTTGGGGATTTCGTGATGGTCATTTGAGACCAATAAGATGAGCAATTCATCTATGGTCCTCTTCACAGCATCACAAGTCGAGAATCCTTATTTTCTCGTTCTCATCACGTTGCGAAGGAAAAGTCTCGATCAAAAAGAAAAATCCAAGTAGAAAAATATTTTAAGTTGTATGCACCTATAGATCTACGAGGATCCACCCCGGGGCACGTTGCGACACATACTAGTCCCTAAAATTTGTAAAATTGCAAAATAACCCCCAAAATGATATAAAATGTATAAAACACGTTCAAATATGCTAAACTAAGCATAAAAACACTTCTGCAAATATCCACAAGCAATCGGTCGAGCATTGATGGCCATAAAAAAAATTATAATTTTTGCAATTTAGTCCCTAATATTTCTATATTTACAAAATAAGCTAAACAAAATTAAAACATCACAAAACAGCCTCTACATGATTCTGCCAGCATAATATTTCAGCAAAAAATAATTTTTTTCATCACATGTTTTCATAAATATTAATACACGTACATGTTGCAATTTTTACCAAGAATAAATAAGCATAAAGAAACATAAAAAAATAATGAATAAATCTATATAAAACAACATGAAAGTATTAAGAAAAATTAAATTAACATATATACATGAAAATAACAATATATATCAATAAATACAAATAATCTTAAAGAAAATCAAATCATTTCTAATAAAAATTAACTAAAACAACAAAATCAAAAATTTTAATCATAGCCATCTTACTTGGCCTTTCAACATGAACAAAAATTCATGATCACAAGTATTCATTTGGCTTAGTAAAAAGAAGATTCAAACAAGAAATAAACAAAAATTGAGAAATTTACCTTGGAAAAGCTTGAAAATTTAGGCATTTAATGTTTTTTTTGTCATTTTTTTCCTTTCTAACCTAAAGGCTTTTTTGCATATTTTCTTCCCCTAAGGGATGAGTCGACCAAGGCATCCAGAACTCACCTTGGCCAATGGGTTCTATATCTTTCTCAAGTTTTATACCTTTTCCTTTTTATTTTACTTTTTATTTTTCATTTGAATTATATTAATTAAGTTTGTCTTTTTATGAATTGCATCATTAATGACATCATCAATTCTAAAGATATTTTAAATGATATTTGTATAATATGTAAATTTATATTGTAAAAATTAATTAAAAATATTGAATTGTAATAATTAAAAATTATATATTTCAAATAAAATTTTATATGGTCAATTTAATATAATCTAATAAAAAATAATTTTTATATGCAAGAAAAAAATAAAACTAGTAAACTCATAAAATTTTATGAGATAAAGCCTTATCGAGAAAATTGCTATATGTAAAAAAATGCAAAAATCATAAGATAAATTGAATTTTTACAAACTGAACCAATATGAATTCAACAATGATATTTGAAGAATTTTGAAAATTATAAACTTAGAAAAATCCTCTTGAAAAAATTATGGACTAGAAAACTTTGTATCTCAAAAATAGGAGAATTATAAAAGAAAATGCAAAACTCATAAAAAAATTGAAGTTTTCAAAACTAATTTAATATGATTTAAATAGTAATATTTAAAGAATTTTAAAATTATAAACGTTGAAAAGTGTTCTCGAAAAAATTTAGGGAGTAGAAAACTCTATATCTTGAAAATGAAAAAATTCTAAAACAATACAAAACACATAAAATAAATTGAATTGTTAAAAATTTATTTAATAATGAATTAAACAATAATATTTGAAGAATTTTAAAAATTATAAACTCAAAAAAAAATCTATCAGAAAAATTTACAAAGTAAAAAACTTTATATCTTCGAATCAGAAAAATTTTGAAAAAGTACAAAACTTATAAAACATAATGAATTTAGGAAAACTGATTTAATGGTGGTTAAATAGAAAATTCCATCAAAAATTTTACGAATAAAGAAAAGCTTGTATTTTAGAATTAGGAAAATTTCAAAAATAAATACATTGAAACTGATATAAAATGAATTAAATAAAACATATTATCCAAAATATTAATTTACAAAATGGTAAAGATGAAAATCTAAATTGAAAATAGTTTTACCAAGAAAAATTTCACGAGTATAATACTCGCAGTACTATGAAAAATTCAAATTTAATTACTAAAATGGGCAACTTGACATCTTGTGGTATATAATGCCAATATAAATTTTTCTTTGATTATTTTTTATCTTTCGGAGTGACTATCAACATAAATATCACATAGGTATCCGTAAAAATATATGACAGTTAATTTCTCAAATTTTACAAAAAATTCTCAAAAAAATTCTTAAAAGTGGCAAATTTTACCATGATATTACTACAAAGATAAATTTTCAAAATTTGACAAGAAAATATTAAAAATAGTTCATCTTGTATGTCTAAAATTAGAGATTAACATAAAATTTTTTTCTCACGTAAACTTATGGCCATTTAAATATGACTAAGAAGGTCTTGAAAATGTCTAGCTTATCTTTTAAAAAATCATTCCGAATGAGGGTGGCTGTTAAGTTCTCAATCTTGGGTATTCAGGATTATCGAAAAAGAAACCAAAATGAAATTAGGTGTCTACAATTGGGACAGCAAGGCCTTTTATATCCACATCCAATGCAAATCCACAATACAAAGAGAGAACATTCCCAACAACCCCAACTTAATTAGAGCAAAAAATTGCTTGGTACAGCAAAGTGATATCTTTTATTTCAAATATGATCTTTGATGCTGTGTCATGATATTGCGAAGTAATCCCTAACAATTCTCGTACATGATGAAGTGATTTAATAATGATTTTAAATGTTGTCTGTCTATGGTGAGATGATTTTAGCATGTACCTCGCATGTGTTGTATGAATCTAGTAATTGGCACAACAATTTCCTACATACACATGTAGCTTAAATGAAAATAATTCATATCATTTTTGCATATGTGAAAATGATTTATTTATGGTGATCATTATCGTAACACTAGCTCACCAAACAAAGAAACCCATACAACCACCTTGCTAAACAAAAGTAAAAACCAACCATAGCTTTTTACATTCCTTTATAACTCTGCCAAAAAGCGAAAGATAAGAAAACATAACAACACCAATAATAAGTGGAAAGGAAAAACACAGTGCATCAACCTTGACAAATACAAACAAATCCAAGTATGCTAACGTGAACAAACATTGACAGCTTTCGTCCACTACCACTGCAAATCACTTCACTGAAAAAAAAAAGGAAATTTGAAAAACAAAACCATTACCTCAATGAAGAGACTACGAACAAAAAGATCCAAGTGCGCAGACATGGGTGAATCCTCCAATGCATCCAAACTCCCTAAAAATATCACACCACTAGAAAACTATCTGGAATCAAACTAAGCCAATAGAAACAACAAAACTTGGAATCTGGAAAAAAAAAACTTCAACATGATTCAAATTCTTATAACACCATGTGCAGCTTTAAATCATAACCATCCAAATCCATCGTCTCTAATCCATTTTAAGCCACACAAATAACAACATTTACATATATGGTAACTACATTCAATACAAATTTATGAATAACTCAACCATATTTTTGTTCATATCCAAATAGTTCAAATACATTTTCAGCTTTATGTTAATGTATAAGTTCATAATTGCATAGGCCACACTACAACTACTCAAAAGCATTCTATAAACCATTAAAATCAACATATGTGAGGTCCAAGGTAAAGCATTTCAAGCAGAATAGTTCTAGTCTAAAAAAATCCATCCAAGCAAAAAAACCACAAGTCTATCAAACACTTTAAAGGTAATAAAAATCTCAGCAAAACCATCAAGAAAAGGAAACAACATCGCATCGACCTAGTTAAATACAAACAAAACCAAGTACGCTGAAGTAAAGAACACTAAAAGCTTTCCTCCACTTCCCCTACATATGAACTTACCAAGAAAAGAGATATTTAAAAAGTGAAAACAATACTTCAACAAAAAGACTAAGAACAATACCCTCAGATGTATCCGAAATTCCTCATCATATCACACCACCTAAAAGCAGTTAATCAAACAAAATCAATATACAAATTTGCTAAACAAAACCTAACCTTCCCAAAGATCCCCCAATCTCCCATATTAACCCATGCATATTTTTATAGTGAATAACAAAGAAGGAAGTATTAAGTTTGAATATGATTGGATTTTTTTAGTTTTGAATTTTAAATTTTTCACGGTAATTACAATGCTTTAAGTTCTTATTTTGCAACAAGTATCTTGTTTCTTTTTTAGATAGGGTTGAGAATAGGGCCTTCTAACGAGGTTAGCTTTGGACTTTAATGATGGATGAGTCTTGTATAGCCAACATTTTCTTCCTTCAACGAGGTAGGATCATAACTTACTATTTACCTTATCACCAAGTTAACTATTAATGATCTTTTTTTTAAAATAGGTACCCTACTGATTGTATCAATCACTGTTTGACCATAAATAACATTTTCCAAGAGGATTTGATGAGATTTGATTAGAGTTATTGGGAAAATACATTACATAATGTGGTGCGTATTGTAGATAAGTAAGCCATGTGTTAAAAAAGGATTAAATTTATGGATTATGAGATTAAGTTTGTGCAACTGGTATTGATCTGCCTTGTGGCTATATATAAGGGATAATTTGGTTGATTGCGTTACAGAGGAGAACACAATGTAAGGTATTCAACTTTTATTCTAAATAAAAATAGAAGGTTGTATTGATAAGGTTAGTTGTGAGAAAATTTGGAAAGGTCTGTGGGGTATTGTTCGAGAACTATTTTTGTTGGTTGATATAAGGAAGTTTTCTGTTTTTGTTGGCTATTATAACCTATGTCTAGTAAGGTTGTAAAGGATATAGGTCTCGATTGTAGTATGAGTGATTGGTTCCACCATTAACAAAGACAAGGGACTTGGCCAAGAGATATGTTAATGGCCATGAGGCTTTCAGTCTAGTCGTAAACATGTTTCTGAGCTTCTTCAACTACCTTGTGGAGATTGTTCTCTTGGTGGTAGTAGGTAAAATCTCAAAGGTTGGACACATCTTATCTTTTAACTAATCAACTTATTGATATTGTAGCTAAAAGAGTAACATTGTGTATTATGTATGTAAGTAGCAAAGAAATAGTATTATGGACTAGACAAACTTTGTATCTTTTATGGACATTGATATTAATAAAAGGAGTTTTTGTTTGCTTTAAACATGTTTAATATTTTTGCATGTATACATATAAGCATATTTCATATCCTTGGTTTTGACTTTCATCCTAACTTTTATTGGTTGTATTAACGGTTGTTCTAGGCAATGTTTCTTTATAATTTCTTTTATGTATGGATATGGTGGAATGATTTGATTATATACCTAAACCCTGGGGAAAAAATGAGGATGTTTAAGGAGGATTTGAGATTCAAGTGACCATAGTATTAATGACATCTTACATGACTATTTTATTGGAAATTATAGCATTTATTTGGAAACGCATTACATTGTTTCATTTATACGCGGGTCATACAGTTTTATTAACTTGCATCTTATGCTGTTTTATGTCGTTGCACTAGTGCATGCACTATACCATTCCAATTATGTTTGTGTTACATAAGTTTCGTAAAAATGGTTTTAGAAGGGTCATGCTAGTTAATATTATAACCATTGAAAAGTGTTTTTTACAGACTAAGTCGAGAATTAGTCTTTGTTTTCCCTTTTCCTTGAAGGATTGTGATAGTTTATCTTTGTGTCGTTTTAAGATTTTTTATTCTCGAGCATGGACTAGGACAAGATAAAAACTTTAAGCCCTAAAAAAATGTTAAACTCTAAATGCATAGGTAATTGCTATATGATAAATATCATCTTTTTTTTTGTGATGGTGAAATAGTTACTTTAAAACTTAGTGGACTATTAAATTCTTAGAACAAGGATAATGGTAGAACTTAGCAAATAGTCAAAGACAAGGCCTATAAAATCCAATGCCTTCCCAGCCTAAACTTATGTTTTTGCCTATTTAGTAATAAAATTTCTAATAAATTTTCTTAAAAATATAAACGATTCATGTATATTTGAGGTTTTAATTAAAATTGAATCCTTTTTTTAGATAAGGATGGTGTTAATTATATTGATTATGGTTTAACTATGGACTTATCATTTTCCAAAGGGATTTGTTAGGAATTGTGTGAAGTTATTAAAAGATATGTGGCATAATGATGACATGTATCACAAGATAAATGGAGCCATATATTGAAAGGGGATAAAATTTAGGGATAATGTGATTAAAGTAGCGTAGCTATAGCTCATTTGCTTTAGGGTTATAAATAAGGGTAAAGTGATGATGTATTTCACAGAAAAAAATAGTGAGGCTTTAAGTTTTTGGTTTAAGGATCATAGCAATGAATTCTATTATGGTAAGGTTTATATACATGTCTAAACTGCTATTTGAAAATTGTTTATGTTGGTCTTTGTAGAAAAGTTCTCTGTTTTTGTTAGCTATTATAACTTAGGTCTGTGGACATTGTGGATATGGAATGGTGATACCTCAGTTTTTACATTTTCCCTCCATCCTTGAATGACCTTAGTTGGGTAACGGATGTTGAAAATTTAGTTTGATTGAGTTTTTGCTCATGCTAATCTTCAGGATAATTTCAGATGGCAGCTTGAAGATTGTAGACATCTATGTCTTTGAGCTAATGAAGAGAGCTATTCATCCGTATCATAGTCGAAAGTTTACCATTGCATATTATGTATGTAGTTGGTAAAACAGATATCATTTTGTTATGGAAAACCCTTGTATCCTGTAAATATGCTTTTATTTATTAATGAAAAAGGGAAAATTATTTAATATAGTGTTGGGAGAGTTACAAAAATCGACAAGCATTGTTAGTAAAATGACATATGTCCTTTTTTTTTTCGACTTCAATGATAGTGTTCAAATAACCATTCATGAAAAAGTTCTTTTGGCCAAGTTACATTTGCATGTATACACATACATATTTCATACAACTATAATTATGGATTTTGTTATGCTATTAATTTGTTGAGGATGCATAGTTCTTCACTATTATTGTTGGTGTTTATTAATTTATTTTATTTATTTATGCTATTGGTTACAGTACTAAACTGTTTCCTTACAGTCCCTAACCTGTTAATGGTAAAGTCATTTCTTTTTGCCTCTAAAATATTATCTCCGAATTCATGCTTTAAATACGAAGTGATTTAATTAATTTGTCTATATGTATTATCAGAATATGACAAGATAATCTAACAACGAGTCTTACATTTCCAATAGTGATTATTACATGTCACACAACATTTTGTGTATTGGAAAAGCACTGTGTCGTAAAAGTATTGATAATAATGAAAAAATGTTTTTGTTTATCTCTACTTATTTATTCCGACGGTTATCATATTACAATATTTTATCATTGTTCTTTGTATATTTGATGCATGATTTTTGTTGCAATGATTTACATAGGCAGGGTGATATTCATTGCCATTTTTTGAAGCTTGCCTAGATATAACAACATACCTATCTCATTTGCCCAATTCATGTTAGAAGAAGAGGAAAAAGATTAGGTATGATTAGACATTTTATAAGTATTGAATTTTAAATTTCTAGTAGTATTCAACTAATCATTATGCTTTAGATAGTCATTTGGTATGTTGAAGAAGCCTTGTATGTTCAAAAAATTGTTGATATCAATGAAGTGTTTTTGTTTGCCTATGTTTATCTATACCAAGTATTATCGTGATAAGGTAATTCCTAACTATTCTTAAGTGAAAGGAGCAAGATAATTTCTTTGCATGTTTTACACGTGACATTTAATTTCACCTATGTATGGCAAAGTGATTTCATGAGATGGAAGTATAACTTATTTTACGTGTGTTGGATTTATGTGATGAAGTCAATTTGATATGGTGGAGCGTCATCTTACACGTACAACATAAAGTTGAGTATGAAGTCTGATTATGATATTAGTTGGTTTTGAAATTCAAATTGATGGAATTATTATAATGCTTTATGCAGCCGTTTTGCAAGAAGTTATGTCATTCCATGCATGTGCATGTTACGTCATCTTGTTTGTGCACTCATTACACATGTTTTGAAAAAAAAAAAGTCTAAGAAAGTTATGTTGATTTGTATTATAAATGCATACATTATATGTAAAAAGATTTAAACAGACATCACAAAGCAACGAAATTGTAAATACAAACAAAGAAACAAAAACGCACAGACATGGACAGTGGGACAATAACTAAGGAAATCTAACTAGCATATAAAAACTTGATCTTATCTGTAGCCAAAGGCTAAAAAATAGAGGGGAGAAGGTAAGAAAGAGAAAACACATGGCAAAATGAAAGACAAAGTAAGTACCAATGCACCTATACATTTATATATAATGTATATATGCATACACATAGATTGACGTATATATATGTGTGTCCACAGACATACCATGAAATGACCAAGCAAAATCATTGCACAGGAGTAAAGTGGAAAGAAATAATAGTGCATCCATTAATCCAACAGCCTTGTTTAGAACTAGACTTCACCTAAGAGTTTTGTTTTCCTGTATAAATACCAAACCAACAAACTCAACAAACCCTAACTGGTCAAGGATAACCATGGTACGGTCGATAAAAACCCAAGCATTTAATAAATGAAATCTTTTGTTAACATAAATGCTCTACCATCAAATTCACCAATCATACCAATAACCATAACGCATTTAATGCCTCATGTACTTCTTTATTGATTCTTTTTTTTTTTTAAGATTAACCTTCCACTACAGCAAATATGATTATTAAAGAGTTATCCTTGAAATAAAACTAATTTTATGTTATCAGTTTACACTAATTTGGTTAATTACATTATTTAAAATGTGTAAACTAATAACAATTAAAAAAATCAATAATCATTATTACCAATAAAATTATTTCAACTATTATAACAGCAGCAATAATTTTAAAAAATAGTTAATAATAATTATTATTATTAAAATGATAATTTTGATATAATAATTTTTTGTTTCAATAATTATCTTTTATAAAACTACTAACATAAAATTATCTTTTACAAAAATATAAATATAAAAATCTTTAAAAATTCTTAGCGATAGTTTAATAATATTAGCTCCCATCTCTATTTCAGTAACGATAACCAATTTCATAGCATGGTCACCATTATTAAACTTTACCATAACGTTTTGTTTGTTTTTCTTAATTACTGGGCATAGTCACCAACAGCCTTTAACCTTTTTTGTTAGGAATTTTTTGCATTTATAGATACACACATATCCATCTATACTATCTCTATACTTTATATAGAACCTCGACGCATGAATTAACATCGGTAATAATATTCATAAAATAAATAAAAATTAAAAATATTAGATTGATTAAAAATATATTTCTTATATATAAAATGAATGATATTTAAGTATTTTAATCTTAAGAAACAATAACTTAAAAATTATTCTTATTTTAGTTTATCTTTTATTTCTATTTTTATAATGACCCGTACCAGTCATACTAGCTTATATCGATCTATACTCTTTAGTATTGTTATGTGCCTATACAGTTGGTACAAGATTTTGATTTTTTTAATCTTTTTAAAATATCACTTAATTTATTTTTGAAAATTAATTTCTAATTTTTTTTACCTTGATATGGTTATTTTTGTCATAATTACATTTAAAAATAAATTATGTTCATTAGATTATGCTATTGAACTTAATTAATTATAGTTTACTATATTTTAAAATGTTCTTATAATTATTGATTTGATATTTAAAAATTTTTATATTAAATATTTATAATTTTAAAATTTATATTTGTATATAATTATATATTTATATAATAGAAATATGTTTGTGCGTTTATATAACAATTGGGCCAACAAGCTCTCAAATTG
>JBBYHM010357381.1:0-21861 GCA_038381775.1 Adansonia rubrostipa | reverse complement strand
ATATATATAGATCCAAACAATCGGCCACAATACCTAGAAACACACAAGGGATTCGTACAGAACCTAGTGGAGTTTTGTCTCTACACTATCAGTTAATTTAATATATATCTATACCTCTAATTATATTTTGTTTCCATTAAGTTCCTATATATAAAATATAAAGAAGAAAAACAAATAACAGAAGAGTAATTATTTCAATTATTTTATTCATTCATCTTAAGAGACAAGATCTAATAAATTTGCATTTAAATTTCATTATCTGCAATTTATTTCTTTTTATTTAGGCTACATCCACCTTTGTACTACAAAAACTGGCTATAATTTAATTTCTAGTCTATGATGAATTAAATCCATGAGAAAGTCCAAAAATCACCTGGAAAATGATTCTTTTTTTAATTAGTTTTCGTTCTCCATCCTGTGGTCCTGGTTTTGGTTGGCTCATTCACGAGCCGGCCTAGTTTAATTTTGTAGAAACCGTTGGCCAGGCCCAAGGGTTAGCATGTTTCTTTTATATATATTAAAATAGTTTGCTAAATTGGATTAGGAGATTATTCATACGTACATATAAATGGTTTGGTGTAATGTAGAACATGAAGCACAAGGTTATTTCTTTGTCCCCTTAGAGAAACTCCTTTAAGTTTTACAATTTGAGACTTTTTTCTTCTCTCTTTTAAGTTTCGTGAGGTTAAATTCTTAAAAAGATCAATGGAGTGAATTTATAGATTGAAAAAAAAATATATATTTTTCTTTTTGTATATTTTTATTAAATTATTTATTGAATTTAATGTTATGAATCACGTTACACTAATTCAATTTAAAAAAAAAACTAAAATGAATCAAAAATAAATTAATAAAAAATTATCTGTTATTTATAAAATTTTTTAAAATCACTTGTACAAAAGAACTATCAAGAACTCATCAAATAATTTTTATTTTTATTTTTATTTTTATTTTTACTCACATTGTGATTGTGACAAAACTAAGTATAAATCCAGTTCAAAAAAATTGAGGCAATTTAAAATATTTATAGTTATATATATATATATATATATATATAATTCAAAACTTTATTCAATTATTTATATGTTTTTCAGGTTTCGTTTTGTTTTTATCGCCCCAATTGTGCCATTAATGGCATTTGAAAAGCTGGGGAAAATTCAAGCTGCGGTGGAAAAAAGGGTCCTTTGATAGTAGTGTCTTTTTCCATTATAGCCTCCCTTTAATTTTCATTGATTGGCTTTTTTCCTATTATAATTTTTTATTAAATGATAAATTTATTATTATAAAATAAATTAACAAACATAAAAAATTTATTATTGTATAAATCTAATAAATATATAAAATTTATTGCTATATAATTAATATTAATCAAGAAAAATAAATAATAAAAATAAAAACAAAATATCGTTTGATATATTATTATTTTTAATTATTTATTAACAAAATTATCATTCGATAAAAATATAATTTTAATAATTTTTAATTAGATGTGATGATGCTGACAGATTTTTGGAAGTTACTGGTTTAGGAGAGCTTAGGCGCTTAATGTCCTTCTCAGGTAAGTTAATTAAATAAGATTTATGGGGTTATGTGTAGATTAAGATTTTTAAAATTATTTATTAATTTAATAATATCAAATAATCTTGATTTTTTATTATATATTAACAAATTTAAATTTAATATCTTTAATGATAATATCTTCTTCTTACTATAATTTACTTCATTACTACTTTTACTTTTATAGTCAAACATGTATCTCATCACTAATTTTAATTTTTTAATTATAATACTCAATCTTACAATTACGATAATTAATTTTAACGTTACCATCATTTTTATTCTAACCATAGTTAATTCCACTACTTATCTAAACAAATCCTAAATCGGCAATGGTTTGATCCAAAAAAATATTGGAAAAGATAAAAAGAAAAAAAAGATCCTTTTTATTCAAGGTAATAAAAGAGTGAGTGAACCGTCTTAAGGTCAAACAACTCACACGATTTGCACCTTTCTCTTTCTTTCTTTCTTCTATATTATCATAAGAAAATGGTATCATAATTCATTTATTTTATTTTAGCTAAAGAAAATAATATTTTTATATTTATAATTCAAACCTACTAATTATTCTCATATTCGCAACCTCTAAGAGAAGCTTGATCAATTAAGAACAACTGGCAACTGACTTTTTCTTCACTCTAGCTTTCTTTTCTTTGTCTCTTTCCTTTGATTTCATGCTTTTTCATGCCACGAAGTTAGAGAATGTAAAGCATTAATTATAAATCGTAAAAATTATAATAATTTAACGTGTAAATAGGTCTTGTTAGTAAAGGTTTCATAGTATTTGTGGCTAATTATAATTTCATATTAAAAATATTTTTATTTAATACGTTATTTTTATCAGATTTAATTAAAAAAATAATAACATTATAGCTTGAAAAGTCTTTCTAAAACTATTGCCTATAAATAGTACTTAGCACTTTAATATTTCTCTCAATATATCAAAAGAAAAACCCAATAGACCTATCTAAAAGATGGATTATTCATTTAAATCGAAATACTTATCCATATTTAAAAGAGCTTAAACAAAAAGTCATTAAGCATGCTTTTAAAAAAAAAAAAATTGGATCCAAGTAAAAGATGTTGAACCGAATTTTTAAAAAATGCTTTTCTAAAAACATGTGTCCATATATAATAGTATCGTGTGTAGAACTAAAATTGCAATAGTAATTTCTAGTTAGACCTCCTCACGAGCTAAATCGTAATCTGAAAAAAATTTAAAATTCAATCCTAAGCTCAAATTTGACCTAAAAGCCTAGCATGACAGGCCAAATTTGCTGTTCGTTTATATTAAAATATTATGTTTATATTAATATTTATATATTTTTATAATTAAATTTAAATAAAAATATTATTTAATTAATTAAATATTAATGCAAACTAAACCGACATAAATCACAAATGATCATAGCTAAGATTAATTCAGATTAAATTTATTAAATTAGACGAACTATCGATTTTTGAATAAATCTAATACTAGTAACCCGATTAGAACTCCATTTTTGCGAGGAGTTCCCGGCTCTAAACAATGATTAGGCCCCAAATCCAAAGCAATTTTATCAAATTTTAGAGAAGTACGGGCCTTAAGTGTCAAGTTTCAACCGAACGTGAACACAAATATACATATAGCCCACTCTAGTACAGGGGAGCAAAATGGGCCTTGGAAATCAATGTTGGCAAAAGAATTGAGGAAAAAGGATTACATAACACAATGAAAATTAACTTTTCATTCCAATTTTCAAATCAAACTACCATTTATTTTCATGTCCATTGCACATGTATTTTTACTATTTTGTTTATTTTAATAAAATAATTATACATTTTATAAATAAATAAAAGCATTCACTCAGCGATATTTTCATTAATCGTTTTATAATATGCTCCTTCAGCTCGATTTTTTTTTTGAAAAAAAAAAGCTTTGATTTAGTGGATTTAATATTAAAATATGAATTCTTTCATTGATTTTAATATAAAAATAATTAAAATTTTATGAAAATAATATGTAACATTAAAGAGGTAAGAATGTTGAATGTTTTACACGAAAAAGAGATGGATGAATTATTTACTAATAATTTCCACTTTCAGAATAGAAGATAAAAAAATGTATTATTTAAGATCACAGAGCATGATCTGTTACTTGTACGTGAAATAATAATATTTACATTTTCGTCTTTTACTTTAATCAAATACTAGAATTTTCCACCCTGCTTCGCTAAGGATTTAAATTTTTATTATAATTTAAATTATATTAAATAATAATTATTTACTTAAATATTTTTTAATATTTAAATATATATATTCATATATTAAAATAATTATATTTTAATTATAAAATTTAAAATTTTCAAATTACATCTTTCTTACAAATAAAAATGTTTATTACTAAATCCATTTTAAATAAAAAAAACATAAAACTCTAAAATTTAACATTTTTTAAAAATTAAGTGGAAAAAATCATAAAAAATAAAATTTAAATCCATTTCTTCACCAATCGAATTTAATTTTGTTACTTGTGGGAGTCCAAAATGACCAATTTTAATAAAAAAATAATTTTAAAATCTTATCAAAGAATAAAAAATAACTGTAATTTTTTTTTTGTAAAATAATTTTTCATTCTAATACTAGTAGACAATAAATATTTTTACTTTATAGGTTCATTTCACAATTCTTTCAAACTTTTTCTCAAGCTTTGTCACATGTTTTTCATGAAAAAAATATATATATATATATATTATAATAATCAATAACATGTATTTTTTATTTATTAATTAATTTGTAATTTTTTAAAAAATTTCTCAAGAATGGCAGCAAATAGCATATCTATAATTTTTAAATATTAGAATCCGAATCCATTTAATTTATCTAAATCTAAATAGTTTATTATTCAATTACTATCTAAATCTGCATTTGATTCAAAAAGTATCCATGAAATATTTGAATTTTATTAAATTATATTTTAAAATTAAAATATAATATTAAATAATAACTAAATATATAAATAGATATAGGATTTAGATACCTAAATCCATATGAATAAAGTAGATTTCAATAACTAATTCGAATATATGACACAATCCGAATTAAAATCCAAACGAATTTAGGTAATAAATAATTGAAAAGTTTACATCAATCCATTCCAAATAAATCTAATATCCCAAAATTGCAAATTATTAGCAATATTCAAATTGGCAAAAATGCTTCTATAGTGTCTTCTATCTAATTGTGTACTATTCATTGTTATTTCTTGCAAAAGTAAAATAGAAATCTTTATTTTTATTTATAATTATTTATTATAATTGTTATATTTGTAAATATTTTTAAATGATGGATTATTTTATAGTTTTCTTATCATGAAAAAAAAAGAAAAAAAAAAGAAAAAAAGTCTTCCTCGTTGCTGCTTAAAAACCACTTAGCTACAGTATCCTCATGGTGATTCCTTTAATCTATAGTTGTAGATTATGATTTTAAAAAGACCTAAGAATTATTGTATAATAACTTTTCATAGGGTCAAAAGGTACATAATAAAACAAGCAATAAAAGTAGTAATCACATTGCTTTACATCACGTCATCCATAAGATCAATAAGCACTTCTATCAATACGTGTTATCTCAATTATTAAGGGTTTATTTGGATGGAAGTCAGAATAGCTTTCGTGTAATTAAAATAATTTTGATAGTAAAATAACTATTACAATAATAAAATTATAAATTGTAGTTGTATAGTTAAAATTAATTATAAGATATGTGTTTGAATATAAAAAAATAGTTATAGTATGATAAAAAATAATTATTAAATATATTAATCGAAGTGTACATTGATAAATTATTCATATATTTTAATAATATTTAATATTTAAAATTTTATGACATATTATTTTTATCTATTTATTAAAAATTTTAATTTTAATTTATTTATTATATTTAATAAGTAATTTTTAAATTTTTAAATAAAATATTATTAGAAATGAAGATAA
Organism: Adansonia rubrostipa; assembly: GCA_038381775.1. Classification (NCBI taxonomy): domain Eukaryota; kingdom Viridiplantae; phylum Streptophyta; class Magnoliopsida; order Malvales; family Malvaceae; genus Adansonia; species Adansonia rubrostipa. Next base: position 16,330 of record JBBYHM010357381.1, on the reverse strand, counting down.
GATTAAAATTATAAGAGAATTATTTAATACGCCCTTAGTGTAATTTTTAAACTAAACAAATAAAATTAGAAAAAATGATACATACTCTTATCATATAATAAAAATAAAATATATAATAAATTTTTAATTTTATTTATGAAATTAAAAAAAATTCTATGATTAATGTATGAAGACAAATTATATCTATCTCAAACCCTGAATGAACTTTATTTTTTTTTTAAATATAAATCATCATAAGTCTTCATTGAAGATGCCATGAAAACCATTCAAAAGAATTAATATAAAAATTTAATTGACATATGAAAAGTGAGTGATGTTCATTAACGTAGAATTAACTGTTGCTTTCGATGCTTATCCAATCCATCAAGTAACACTTTAATCAACTGTTTTGAGTTTTTGTTTAATGACCATTTTGAGAGCCGCCTGGATTACTCCATCTGGTTAGAATAGACACTAACGTTGGGGAAAGAAGAACATCTTCCCACTTGAAAACCTAAAGAAAAATGAACCATAAACGTAAATAAAGAAAACGTAAATAAATTGTATAACATATTTTATTTTGCTTTTGTGGGACAAAAATCTTTTAAAAGTAAAAATAAAAAATAAAAAAACTGTCTACTCTTTCTTTTCCCCATAAATATGGGGTCCAGAGAATATGTTAATATTATGGACGTTTACCAGCCACCTAATTTGCTTACAAATTCACATGTTTAAATCTATTTATGCTAGAAAAGGGCGTTTAATTCTTCGTCTTTGCAACCTAATTAGATGCAATGTTTCGGGAGAAAATGCCACAGCTTTCTTTATCGTTTGAGTAATGACTTTACTGGATTCTCAAGTGTCATTTTAATGCCCCCACTAGTTTAGGATGGTTTAAATTTTCAATGATAATTTGATTGATTGGAACATAAGTTGACTCTTTAATTTAGAAGAAATTTCTATTGAACTTCTACCAAAAATTATTAAAGTTTTGGTTGCTTTTCCCTTATATGATACATCAACTAAACTGCACACTTGGAGCTTAAGATTCCATTTTAGAGAGTGAAGTTCAAATTCTAAAATGAAAAAGGTGAGATTTATTTGAGAGATAAAAAGAGAGTTATTTCTAAATATATTCAAGAATTATATTATTCACCAGGCTGAGTACGTGATTTGAATTGGGTAAGCTTGGGACAATATATTTTAGATCTTGATCGATTAAAATTGCTAATAAAGAAAAAATATTTTAAAGTTTTAATATAATTTAAATAATAAAATAAAATTTTTGAATTTGAAGGATCGAGTTGAAATAAATCTTTGACAAATTGAGTTTTTGCTATTCAGATAACTTGACTCGATTCATGAATAGCTTTAATTAGGACAATCAAATGTAACTCAAAATCTGTTACTTGTAGAAATAATTAAAAAAAATCAAATGAAGGTGTTAATGTCATATAGCTAACTTAATTGATAATGTTGTTTAATACATATAAACTTTATCAAAGATCCTAGATGTAATCTACAGATATGATCATTTTTATTAAATCATCTTACATACATGCACTAAAAATAAGGACCCAATTGACAATGGCCAACATCCTACGCCAATATCAAGGAGGACATACGGGCGTCTTTCAACTGACAATGAAAAAATCATGCCAATAAAGCAAAAGTCATACCAGAGTTCAAAGCTTATGGCGAGGACGCCCGTACCCCTAAACACCCCAATCAAGAGGCAACATATAACGTTTGATAACTCGCCTCAAATAATTATAAATAGCTCCCTCTAGGGCTCACTCCAAGAAAGCCAATGCATATTCGCATACAAAACCTACCTCCAACGTCCTTCGACCCTGTTCCATCTTTGTAGATCCACCTAAAGACCTCACCAGTTTCCACCTCAGCTCCCCTCAGGCATAGTCCGCTTAGTCACTCGGAAAGACAATCAACAATTTTAATATCGAATTATTATCGTGAGGCCAGGTCCGGGAATTGCAATCTAAATCCAATTATAGAAGCCGACCAGGAATTGACATGTTACAGAACAAATCTTATCATGATGAACATATATTGACTTAACAGGGCAAATGCCCGAAGGAAAGAGGACAAAATGAATTCACATGCTTCATTCATCACCCAAAGTTTGTGGAAAAGTAGTCAAAGACAAAGCAAAAGAGTACAATTATCCGAGTCCAAGCGCTTTCATTTACCATACTGCATAAACTTCAAATGAACTTTTTGAAAAGTTTAGCTCCAAAGGAGTCGATTCTTTGTCCAAGTTTGTTGACACTTCATCCACGCTAACTTTTAGAGGAAAGGGGGGTGCATCATGATTCTTGCATGCCTATTTTTGGGTAGGTTGTTTTACTTGATATCTTTTAGACCTGATAAGTAATTAATATATTTATATCATATTTATTTATTTAATTATATCATAATTATATTTTAAATATTTTATATTTATATAAATTTTTATACATTAATAATTCATTGTTATATAAATTTTAAATATTGGTATACTTGATCAAGTTTGTGTTATTTTTTGTTTCATGTTTTGTGTTAATTTTAATTGTGTCTAATATTAATAGATATAATTTCTTTATTCTTTCCTTTGTTAAACTTCATTTTTAGCATTTGTAAACAAGATTAAAAATGGAAATATATAAAGCTAAGATTTATTTTCTTTTGGAAAGAAAAATAATAATGGGAAAGCATGCATACGGAAATTGATTTCCCTAGGGTTTATTTTCTTTTGGCAAGAAAAGTAATAATGGGGGGAATTCAAGATTTTATTCGGTTAATTTATATAATTACTTTTAAAAAATAATATTAAAGTTAAAAAAATCAAATTGAAGATGATATATTAAATTAAGAAAAACCAGATTGAAGGTCAAGACCTTTGTTTTTTTTAATCTAACTAGTTCAATCAATTGCAACAGTATTTGAAACAATTATTGAGTATTTTCTTGTTACAAAATATAGTTGATAATAGCCAATTGCAGCATAATATTTTTTCAGGGTTCAATTAATATGCTTGTAAGTCCTAGTTAAAGATTTTACTTAATAATCGGTGAAAGAAATTTTTACATTAATATATTATTTTCACTTATTTTTTTTTTAAAAATAATGCTTTAATTAAATTTTTAAAAAAATCACCTTAACAAATGTGAGTAGACACTAATGAACATTTTCCTATTTTATACTACAAAAGACATATTTTACAATACTAATAATTGAGTCACATGCATTATATGAGATTTTATGTATTAATTATATTTGCAAAAAAAATTATTTTTAATGTTAAAAAGATCATGAAAACAAATATCATATTACATAAAAATATGTTAAATAAAAATTTTATTTTTAAACAAATAAAAATCCCAATTAAAAAATATTATCAAAATATAAGCTAAAATTTTATTTATAAAACCTTAAAAGAAAAGAAGAAGAATTACAACCCTATTTAAATTAATTTGACCACTAGAATGATTTAAAGTTCGTGTAAAACTATTACTTTACCAACTAAATAAAAAAAAAAACGAAGCTGTTATTCATTCCCAAAACATTAGAGGCCCTGAACTTTTTTTTTTCATAGTCAATATGATGAATAAATTAAAATAAAAAAATTATTTTCATAGTCAATATGATGAATAAATTAAAATAAAAAAATTATCATAATATTTATATTAATATAAGATTTAGTTACTTGTAAACTCTAAATTTATAACTTTGTTTGATAAGATTTAATACTTAAGAGTTTTACTCATAATTAATTGTTAAATGCATTATCTAAAACATTCTAGTAATTGTTTTTTTTTTTCTAAAAAATTTCATGATATTGAAATCTTCAATAATAATTTCTGTTAATATTTATAACATAAAATCATAAATAAGAAGAAAATAAATCTTATTAATATTAATAATGTAGTATAAATTTTTTATACTATGAACAAACTTATTTACTTATAAAATTTTATATATTAACATAAAGCTGCATGTTACATAATTAACATTTAAAATTAAATTAATATAACTTTTCTTAAAAAATTTTGTCACATTAATAAAAAATTATAACATCGAAAATGAACTAATTCAATGTAAATTTTAACTCTTTTTAATTTGTTATCAAATAAATTCCATTTACCCAATATCTTTTAATAGAATTAGATTCTTATTTAAATATGTGATAAATCTTATTCTCCACTGACTTCATTTAACCAAATCTTTCAATATAATGAAAATTCTTATTTATAAATATGACCAATCTTGTTATAATAAAAATTATTTAAAATTAGTAATATAACAAACAACAATGAGTATCATGGTCAGTTTAAAAGATTCTCTATATTCATACTTTTGTATATATAATAGATTATTAAAATGGATTTTGCCATCGAAAAAAAAAAGATCAGATTGAACGGTTCATTCGAGAACCATTTGGTCTGGCGGTTCAGCAATATGTTAAAAATTAGATTTTTATCTAATCATTCAAAACCGCTAAAAAATCGAAAACCAAAAACCAAAAGAACTAGCCGAACCAATTTTTCTATTCTATTTTTTTTGGTTTTTAGAATTTTTATTTTTCTTTAGAATTTCTTTATTTATATTTTTATTTAATTTATATTTTTTATTTTAGATTTTTTTTATTTTTTAAATTTTTTCTAATTTTTGAATTTTTATACTTCTTAATTATTTAATATTAGAAGGTACTACAGGCGATTGAATCAATTAAATCGAAAATAAAAAAATTCGTAATATAATAAAAAATAATGGTATTATTATCAGTTCAAAATATTTTGTATGTTGATACCTTTTATGTATATAATAGATTATTAAAATGGATTTTACCATTGAAGAAAAAATAGATCACACTGACCAGTTCAACCGAAAACTTATTTGATTCGGTATTTTAATGATATGTTAAAATTTGAATTTCTTATTGAACAATTCAAAATCACTAAAAAATCAAGAACTAAAAATCGAAAAACTGGTAGAACCAAATTTTCTATTTTATTTTTTATTTCTAGAATTTTTTATTTTTCTTTGAAAATTTTTAGAATTTCTTTATTTATATTTTAATTTATTTTTAATTTTTTTTAATTTTTATATTTTTTAATTATTTATTATTAAAAAATATTAAATAAGCGATCAAATTGATTGAAAAAAAATTAATGATTCAATCGATTTGACAATCGATTTGATTTTTTATTTTTTAGATTTTGCCTACTACTTGAATCAAGGAACAGAGTGCTTCCTCAAAAAAAATATATGTAGTTGCTAATTACAAATTTTCTTGTGATGCCCATCGTGTTACTCCATTCAGAGATGACAATAGGTGATAAAAAATTAGATATCTATTACTATTTAATGTATTTAGATTGAGATATTATGAATTTAAATATTAAATTTATTATTTATAATAAATTTAAAAATAAAATTTTATATAACTGTTATTTAAATTTGTTTTGATTTTGATTTGAATAGTATTAAATATTTGAATCTGTTATTCAAATCTATTTTATTTATATGGATAATATATTTAACTATCTTAATCCAATATCCATTTTCATATCTAGCCTTGTTTAATTTTATAGTTTTATTTCAAAAAAAATTCAAAAAATTTAAATATTTAGCGGACTTGGATATTTTATGAATATTACTTTTTAAATTAAATGCAAAATTTGAATAATAATATTTATATAATATGCAAATAATTTGAAATTTCAAATAAATTAAATGATTTTAAATTTAAATATCCAACCTGTTTTATAAACTTCATTCTTGATAATAGACCTTTGTTTCTTAAAATGCCTTCATCTAAAAGAAGAAAAAAAAAGGAAAGATTCCCATCTTAACTTGTAAACTCCTCTGGAACAAGTTCACCATTTGGGTTGTAAACAATTTGCAATGCAAAAATTTTTCAAACCACAAAAACCTTGGAAGGAGTGTGCATAAATTAACAATGGTCTCATTCCCTTTCATAGTCCAAGTTGTTGACCATTAAATTCTCCCCTTTGTAAGCACTTAATGAATTGGACATTAACATAGCACGGTATCATTATCAACTCCAAAAGCCCAAAATTTGGTAACGTGTCAGAGTCAATCTCAAAATAAATGACACAACTAACTCATTCAATATAGCATATAGGGTTCCGTGGGTAGATAGTGGTAGGTATTAAATATAATATTTTATTCATAATATTTTAGTGAAAATAGTAGGTAGTAAGTTAAATTTACATAAATTAAAATTTTAAATGTCACATGATGTATTATATATATAAAGTTGAAAAAAATTTTAATCTCTCGTATAGTTCATCATTGTCTTATGATGTATTATATATATACAAAGTTAAAAACAGTTTTGGAGGGACTGAGGCCACCTAATAGCCCTGTTAAGATCCGTCACTGATCATAACATTAAAAGTGATACGTAACTCAATTTAAAGATCATGATGTTATTTATTTTACGTTTTATATTATTTATAATATATTTGATTAAATTTAATGTTATAAGTTAAACAACATCAATTTATCAATTAGTAAAAATATAAGTCAAATATAACATACAATCAAAAATAAAATAAAGATTTATATATATATATTTTTTTCAGATTTCATATACATATTTTTTTTACAAAAATATATATTTATTCTTAAAAAATCTACCCAGTTTGCCAAATAACTGGACACTTCGCTGAAAAAACGACTCACTCGTAAAACCATTCCCTTTTTCCTTTAGAATTTGTTTCCAAAAAACCTTTTTTTTTTTTCACTAGATGTATCAAATTCTAGCATAATTTATTAAACTTTCCAAGGTTTTAATGAAGTTAACTTAAAAGATACATAACTTTCAAGTTTCAACCATGCACTAGTTGAACATTATTTACAATTAGAAAGGTTTAGGTAGAGGGATTGTTGATTGGTGGTGAGCTTCAAAAAGGGAAGCAAACAACAATATAACAAAATTAGGAAATATGAATTAGCAAAACCATCCATGTGATAATCATGTTGTTTCTTTAAATAATTAAGGTGGGGTTTATTATTTACAAATGAAAGCGAAATCTATGAATTTGCCTTAGCCTATGCCTATGATGGACCACTATGAAATCAATTTCTACCTCACAATGATTCAAAGGAAAGAACGAAGAAAAAGGGAGAACACAAAACCCAGAGTGAATTACTCACGTACGAAATTACTGTAAGAAGATTAGATATTGATTGGGATAATTTATAAATTTAGATATTAAATTTATCATTTTCAATAGATTTGAGTATAAATTTTTATATATTTGTTATTCAAATTTATTTTATTTATATAAATAACGAATTTATATATCTACATTTAATATTTATTTATATATTTAATTTTGAGTTAACTTTATATTTTATTTTTAAAAAAATTAATTTAATAAATTCAGAAATTCAAAAAATTATTGTTTTTTTAAATCATATGCAGTTCACATAATTAATATTTGACTTGCGGAAGGACAATAAAATAATAAATATATCTGAATTTCAAATATATTATATAAATTTAAATTTAAATATTTAAAAATTTTTACACATATTCAATTAACCATTACCCCTCCTTGCTCTAGAGCGGAAGTGTGTTTCTGGCGTCAATGTCCTTTTCTTCTTTTTTTCTTTTTTTTCTTTTTTCTACAAATAATTTTAACTGCTTTATAATCTAATATTAATTTTATTTAAAAATCATAATAATATTTATTCTAATTCAATATTAAATTTTAATTTTATTTTATAGATATAATTATACTTACCACGTATATCACGTCTGTTTGTGTCTCGGAGGAAGTGGAAATTGAGGTTTACCTGCACGCAATAAAGGAGATGGGTGGGCCTGGGTTTTCCATCGCTGTCTAGATCGTGGAGGGGCTAGCAAGCATGCGCATCTATCAGAGCAAGGTGGGAGCATTTTTTAGCCGGTCATCTACAATGCTGTTCACATTACCACAAAAAGCAATCTAGTGGTGGATGATGGCCCTACCCTTCACTGACAGATCGCAGTCTTTGTCCATCGGATAAAACGAGTTCCTGATTCATGATTCCGACCCCTTTTTAACTCTCCCATGCAATGCACAGCTTTGTTTATTTTGATCTTTCAAAAGCCCCCAATCCCCCCCCCCCCCCCGACCTTCCCCCTTTTTTTTTTTTCTGGCATTGGGATAAGGGTTGGTTACTTTTCATCAAAATTTGGTCTTCAATTTCATCTGTAAATTTTTTTCCTGGAGGTTGTGGAAAAACTTTATTATGTATGGTCTTAGGCTCTTGGCTAGACTTGTTGCTACCCAGTCGGAAAAAAAAATTGTGGAGTACAGAAGCTAGGTACTCCATTCCAACACTACACGCATGTGTTTGACTGTGTCGTTTTGTCTTGATTAATGATAAATTGATAATTATAAGGATGCAATTTTGAAATTTCCAAGTTTTGGATAAAAAAATGCTTTTAATTTTATTTTATTTTATTCGCTATAAATTTATTTACCGATTAAATTATTCACTCATCCAATAATTTCAATATCAATTGAATCAAATTTAAAATAAGATATTTTTATTCTAATTCATTCAATTTGATTTAGATTAATTTTTAATCAATAAAAATTTTAAAGTATCATCCTATTTCACTATCAACAAATACAAAAAAAAAAAAAACTATTTTTATTTAAATCAATTCGTAAAGATCAACCATTATACTTACCGAAACATTCTATTAACTATTTCCAAAAAAAAAAATATACTGCTTAAACTAGGATTGTAATGAGAAAAAAAAAATCAATGAATTTGTTTCGTTATCTGAATTATTTTGATATGTTTCGGGTATCTCAGTTCGTGATACAATTTATGAGGTTTGTCCATTAATTTTGTTCTAAATATTTACATATTTTTTAAAATAATATGTAATTATTGGATAAATTTAAAATTGAACTCTATATCCATAATTAACTTCAACTGGTAAATAAGATATTAAAATTAGATCAACATATTATTCCGCATCAACAAAGACAAAATATATATTTTTAAAATAGTAAGATAGATTATCTTTTTATTTTTTACTATCCATTACCTACTTATGGATAAAGTATGCAAACTTTTTTCAGTCGAATTTAATTAAATTGGTTATTTAATTAACACTCGGCTACTATCACTTGATTTTTTTTGTTATCAATCAAAATTCAATATTTATAAAAAAAGATATTAAATGCGTTAATAGATATAAAAATCGTAACTTTAAAAACTTTGGAAAGGAGAATATACCCAAATAAAGCATGAGTATAATTATGGTTATTTTTAAGGGATTATGAATTTTTTTTTTTTATAACACTGATTTTAGGAAAGCAAGATCCTTCGAACCCATTTTTCTTTGTTAAACTCCGAAGCACTGTAATCCGTTTCGAACGTCATTGCAATGTTGGAGTACTCTTTGACTTTTACGACTTTATAATATAATTTCAGCGGTATAACATGAACCCAGAATTTAAGATCAGCTTAGGCTTCCTCGTGTTGATTAATTAAAGTGGTTAAGCTATGCATTAAAGTGTAATCAAGGAACATTCACTATCAATCAATCCCATAATGCAAACTCATAGGCCATAACCTTTCGCTATACAACAAAACTAATTGATTAATTTATAAACTTTACCGTACTTTTTTTTTCTTTCAATAATTTTTTATTATGAATAATGTGTCTTATTATGATCCAAAGTGATAATAATAATAATAATAATAATAATAATAATAATAATAATAATAATATCACGTCTTATAATTTTTTTCTCTTTAAATTATTAGAATTATTCATAATAAGATATTAGTTATAATTGAAAATGTCTTTTATCAATAAAAATTTCATTTATCTGCAATTCAAGTATAGAGAAAAATTCATTTTACAACTCTCTTCAATACCACTCGTGTGAAAATAAAATGATCTGATAAAAGAATTGTACAATATAAAACAACTTAAAGCTGCCCCATTACATATTATTTTTAAAAAGATATAGCCTTTCGTTTTATTTAAAATCTATATAATACGAAACTTTTATTTTTTTACAAACTTTATAATGTTTTTTATTTTTTAAAAAGTTTTTATCAAATCAATTATTTTATAATCTTAAAAACATATTATAATAAGTATAAGGATCTTTTCAGTTTTTTTGGCATTTGTCTTTTTTAAAATATTAGTAAAACCTGTGTCTTAGAAGTGTCCTAACTTATTTAATTTTTTTATTCAAGTCCAATCCTAAAGTCTTATTATTTAAAAAATATTATAAAAATAAAAATATTTTATATTAATATTTATAATTAAATTTAAATAAATATTTTTTTATTATTTAAATAGTAATTCATCATGATTGATTTGAGTTACAAAACTCTCACTTAGGCTAATAAATATATTGATTGTGTCTGATGTTGAATATAAATATTAATATGATCTTTTTCACATAAAAAAAAAAACTCATGTTATAAAGTTACATGTATCCAATATTAAACCTAAATCGAGTAGCATAAATCGAGTTAAGTCGTTAAAAACTTAATTTTTTCACAATTAAGTCGAGTCACGATTTGAAAATTTAAAATTCAAGCTATATCAGATCAAGCCCGACAACTCAAATAATTATTTAAAATATGTTTAAATATTAAAATTATTTTTATATTAATATTTATATATTTTTATAATTAAATTTAAAAAATATTATTTTAATCAATAATTAATTAATTATATAAAATCAAATTAATTAGAATAAAAACTAATATTTAATCAAACTCAAATAAAATTTACTAAATCACTACCCACATTTTAACAGTTCTATTCGAAACCCTAATTGTAGTATGGAATTATGAGAATTTTTTTCATCAATTTGGATTAATTATGCTGGATGATTCAAGTACTCTAAAGTTTGAACCCAGAAAAGAACATAGTACCTTAAAGTCTTTGAACAAAGAAAAGAGGACTTTAAAGTCTAGCTTTCCTTTCAACAAGAAAAAGGTTTTAACTTTACACACTGACCCCACATGAAAAAAAAAAACAAAGATTGTATCAATATTTATTTCACGTTCATAGGTTGTATCAATAGTTTAAACGGTCGAAAGTGGTCCACTTTAGCAGTTGATAAGAACATCACACCTCAAGCAAGCGCGTAACCGACACTAACCCTTCAGCATCCGCCAAGTCTGAAGTCTGCGTGACATCTATAAGCGAGACTCTCGTAGTTTTGGCCACGTCAAAAATGCAGTCCGTGGATATGGGTCCTACAGAACGATCCGGTCTCCCTTCCCGCAAATTTCACAAGGTCGCGTTTCCCTTGAGTGCCTTCTCTTGAAGCATGGACCCCGCACACATCTCAAAACCTCCCTACACAGCTTGCCTTCACTAGATTACGCCACGTGTAAAGCTACAACACTTGTCACAACCGACACCTCTTGCTCACACGTGTTTGGCCTATTTGAACTATTCACCCCCAGAAGAAAACCCAGATACATGGCCCAGCTTCTTGAAACCAAGCACCAACAATAAATTTCCCAAACCATTGACGTAATGCCACGTTATCTGTCCAGTAGACATTTCTTCTATAAATATACTTTCTAGTTCCAAGCCATCCATCACAAAGTTTTTGTAAAAATTTAAAAAAATAAAAAATAAAAAGGGGGCAGTTTCTCTGGTTTGGGTTTCATTGCTGTTCTCAGTTGTTTCTATTATTTTTTTTGGGGGAATTTTTAGAAAATTATTGGCAAAAATGTTTATCGAGAGCTTTAAGGTTGAGAGTCCAAATGTGAAGTGCACAGACAACGAAATTCAATCTGTTTACAACTATGAGACTACTGAGCTTGTTCATGAGAACAGAAATGGAACCTATGAATGGGTTGTCAAACCTAAGACTGTCAAATATGAATTCAAGACTGATATCCACGTTCCTAAGCTAGGGTTAGAATCTAAACTTCCCTACATTTTCCTTAGGTTTTTCTTTTCTTGTTTTTTTTTTTCTTTTAATTCATTTTTGTATTATGTTTTAGGGTGATGCTCGTGGGATGGGGAGGAAACAATGGCTCAACCCTGACTGGTGGTGTCATTGCCAACCGAGAGTGAGTTTTTTTTTTTTTTTTGAATTGTTCTTAGCGATTTTGATTGTCGATTTTTCCTTTTGTTTGTTTGATATATGAGCCTATGGGCAATGGCTGTTCTCAGGGGAATCTCCTGGGCCACCAAGGACAAGGTGCAACAAGCTAATTACTTTGGCTCACTCACTCAAGCATCGACGATCCGAGTTGGCTCTTACAATGGAGAGGAGATTTATGCTCCATTTAAGAGCCTTCTCCCTATGGTATACAACACATGAACTGAGAGATTTCGTTTTAATTGCAGTATTATATACTTTGTTACGTGTTGAAGAAACAGAAGAAATAATAATTATTGAATAAATATAGGTGAAACCAGAGGATATTGTGTTTGGAGGATGGGACATAAGTAACATGAACCTGGCTGATGCAATGGCTAGGGCCAAGGTATTCGACATTGACCTGCAAAAGCAGCTGAGGCCCTACATGGAATCCATGGTCCCACTCCCTGGAATTTACGACCCTGATTTCATTGCTGCAAACCAAAGTGAACGTGCCAATAACGTTATCAAGGGGACCAAGAAAGAACAAGTTCAGCAAATCATCAAAGATATTAGGTATAATCAAAGTCTAAATCTCCAAACTATTTATTTTGTTAAAAAAAGGGTATTCTGAGTGTTTTAATATTTACTTATGCTGGTATCAGGGAGTTCAAGGAGAAAAACAAGGTGGACAGGGTGGTTGTACTCTGGACTGCAAACACTGAGAGGTACAGCAATGTAATTGTGGGGCTAAACGACACCGTGGACAGCCTCTTGGGTTCTTTGGATAAGAATGCATCAGAGATTTCCCCTTCCACTTTGTACGCCATTGCATGTGTTCTTGAAAATGTTCCTTTCGTCAATGGAAGCCCGCAAAACACCTTTGTTCCAGGTTCTTAATTTCTTTGGAAATGTCTTTGGTAAATGTAATAACTCTTTAGAAGTGAGTATTTAAGGATTTTTATTTGCTGTTCTTATGTCCAGGGTTAATTGATTTGGCTATTCAAAGGAACTGTCTCATTGGAGGAGATGACTTTAAGAGTGGCCAGACCAAGATGAAATCTGTCCTAGTTGATTTCCTTGTTGGGGCTGGCATCAAGGTACAAATGTTCGAACTTTATAGCACTTTAACCATAATACGTAAAGTAGGCAAAAGTTAACTTTGGGATTTTTCATTTTTTTTAAGTATTTGTATTCGATATACGTGTTACCTCGTATTAAGATAAGGATAGGTGGATATGGATCTTTTGAAGACTTTAAAAAAATTAAACATATTCATTTTAGATGTACTCGTACTTTATGCTCACATTTGAGTCAAAGTAACATGAAAAGTTACCGACATGATTAATCTGGTTTGGTAGCTAATGTTTCAATAAAGGTAATAATATGATGGTGATGATAAATTAAACAGCCGACATCAATAGTGAGCTACAACCATCTGGGAAACAATGATGGCATGAATCTATCAGCTCCACAAACCTTCCGATCCAAGGAGATCTCCAAGAGCAATGTCGTTGATGACATGGTCTCGAGCAATGGAATCCTCTACCAGCCTGGTGAACATCCTGATCATGTCGTAGTCATCAAGGTAAATAAGTTTTACCCATCATGTTGTGGTTTCCAATTCTTTTGACAGTGTCTTGAATGTGTGCACTTTTTTTCCCTTTGTATTGTAGTATGTGCCATATGTGGGAGATAGCAAGAGAGCCATGGATGAGTACACATCAGAGATTTTCATGGGAGGCAAGAACACCATTGTGTTGCACAACACATGCGAGGACTCACTGTTGGCTGCTCCCATCATCCTAGATTTGGTTCTCCTTGCCGAGCTCAGCACCAGGATCCAGCTCAAAGCTGAAGGAGAGGTATGTTTTTCCTTTCATTTGTTTCTGGGTTGACCATTAATTTTTGATGCCAAGTATTGATATGAACCTTCATTTTGCAGGCCAAGTTCCACTCTTTCCACCCTGTGGCTACCATCCTCAGTTACCTCACCAAGGCCCCTCTTGTTAGTCCCAAGATTCTTTTGTCTTTTCCTTTAACTCTGGCCAATCAAATAGAATACTTAAATTAAACTTAATGTCAACTTTAATGCAACAATGTGAATAGAATCATGGGATTTCATAAAAAATTTATGAATCATAAGTTAGTGAGAAGGAAGTATTTACTCCATATTAATTTTTCATCTACTAAAGATGACTAATAACAATGACATTCTTTTGGCTAAAACCAGGTTCCACCAGGCACACCAGTGGTAAATGCCCTGTCAAAGCAGCGTGCGATGCTGGAGAACATACTGAGAGCCTGCATTGGTTTGGCTCCTGAAAACCACATGATTTTGGAATACAAGTGAGAGAATGTTGATGAGAGAAAAAGTGAAAAAACAAGCTTTGGTTCCTTAGAACTTTAGGACCATTTTCCCTCTCCTCTCTCTCTCTCTTTCATAAAAGCTGTGGTTCATGTTTATCAGAGACTGTTAACGGTTGTGTGATGTTTATATGGTTGGTACATTATGTTTTATTTAAACCCCCTTTCGGATGGGGTTCATGTTGTAGCTCCATGATGTATTAGCTCATTCTTGAGCGAGCATCTCTTTTGTGGAAATGGATAATGATAATATGAAAGTTTGCAAGCGTTTAAAATGCATCATCTCTTATAATTCTGACTGTTCTGCCTTAGGTGCTGTTGATTTCATTAGGTCTCGATCATTGACTACTTTTAATGCGCTAAATGAATCTTTTTCACCATTCTACTCGACAGATCTAAGTACACAATTTTCCATCATCTGAATCAGGTCATATTCTGTGAACAAAATAAAATCTGGTCATGTCCAAAGTATCTGTATCTTGATTCTGGAGAAATCATTATTCAGCCATATTTGAGTTTACTATTCACACGGTTAGTGTCACCAGCTATACATTCTTGGAAATAAAATTCATTCTTATTTTGTAAGACAGTGTCCATTTGAATACTCTATAAAAATAAACCATTTTTTAAAAAATAAAATAAAAGAAAGATAAAAAAAATATCTTTTTTATTTTTATTTTAGTAGTGTTAGGGATAAACGTGGACTCTAATTTAACAATATTAAAGATGGATGTTTTTTTTAAAATTTTTTAAAATCATAATTTTATAAGATAATTGTTAATGACGATTTTTTGTCACTAAAACTTTTAAGAATGATTTTTATCTTTTAGAAAAAAATTATTAATCATTCTTAATTCTTTTAAATTTTGTAGTGATGTAATCATCGTCTAATCATAATTATAATTATATGTATTCTATTATTCTTATTTTTCTACACAAGATCATAATACGAGATAAAAGAAGGGATCATAGATAATGGGTTCGAACTTCAAATTTACTGAATATTAGTTTTGAATGTCAATTTAAAAAAACTGTATGAACCAATTAACTTAGTTTAATTAGTACTTAAATTGGCTAAAAGACTCTTAAGGGAGCGTAATTGATACTTGAGTTGGATAAAGGAGAAATCCTTAGTTCGGGCAAGAGATGAACTTCCTGTTGATAAAACTTCATGGGATCAATGGATGCCAAAGAATACAATACTTTTAATATAGACATATGTGTGGGTGACATCTGAGACCTATTGAAACCTTGTCATCACCGAAAAGGAAGTTCTGGGTTTATGAATTCTATTATTTTGACTTTGCCTTACACTAGCTTAAAAACCTATACAATTATTATATTAAACTAATCTCGATACGTAAGATGATGTAGTAGAGATCTATTGAAAATCGTCGCAACAAGCTTTGAGTTTATATATTCTATTATTTTTACTCTGCCTTACACTAGCATAATAGCCTACACAATTATATTAACTAATCTCTTGTTCCCGTTATATGTAAGTCCTATATATCCTTAATGTTCTTTTCCACCATTCTTCTTTTTGTTCATTGCTTTGAATTGAAAAAAGTCCTTTCCTAATTGATGACGCAATCATCTTTGGAGGATAGCATCATCAAAAAAAGCAAGTTTTTTTAGCAACAAAACGAAAGGGCAAGTCAATTTGAATACGGTCCCTGCCTTTCACCTTCCTTCAAGCCCTAACATGTGGTGAGCTCTTAAGACTATGGTACGAAGGACACATGATGGTCGCATTGAGGGTCCACAAATTAAGAAATGACCTAACAGTAAAGTCACTTTTTAATGTAGGACAGTGGTCCCTTAAACATTTTACCCTCTGATGTTGAAAACTAGGGATCTAATGCTATATACTT
>JBBYHM010357350.1:9334-20240 GCA_038381775.1 Adansonia rubrostipa | reverse complement strand
GAAATTCTCCAAAAATACACTCTTTATGGCAGCGAAAATTCCATGCTGCCCTTCCTTTGCTTGAAACCCTTTTTACTTTGAGAAATTGCAATGAGCTTTTGATCGCCTCTGAAAAAATGAGTTTCAACTTTTCTTTTTGAAAAATTTTAATGTTCAAAAGTTTATTGAATTTTAATTAATTTAGTTTAAATTAAAAAAATTTATAAGAATATCACAAGTTTGTTGAGTAAAGCTCTTTTAGTATTATTTTTTTCATTCACAAAATTTAAACTTAAAATCTTACTGAAGAGAAATAAGTACTTTACTTACTTAACCCAACCAACACGAGTAAAATGAGTTTCAACTTTGAATTCAAATTTGACCTTTTTTTCCATTTTTTAAGTAGAGAAGAAAGGAATCTAGTTATGAAATATCCAAATTTATTATATTATTTTAATTTTAAAACACTACAATATAAAAACAAAAAACAAAAAATCATTTTAGACTATTTTTTAAAAGTTGTTGTCGTCCCCAAAAAATCAGAATCGAAATGCTTTTTTTTTTCTCTTTTCCTTTTTGAGATAATATACAAATTTATCACTTTTATTTACGTGAATGATCTAAATTTTTTTAAAAATTAATAATTTTATAAAATTTAAAAAAATAATAAAATAATTACTCTTTCTTTTCATTTTTAACACTTTAAGCTTTCCCGAAATAGAATATTGGATTATGTGATATTGCGGAAAAGTATAATTAATACGTTAATTTTTTAAAATTCTATAAACATTACTATATTCACCACTTACTGTAATAAAAAGGAACCGGAATATACGTTGTCATATTGGAAAATCCATCCGACCGTTACTGTTATCCTTGGCCTGGAGTAAGGGCCCCACCACTGACCCACTCAGTCAGCAAAAGGCACAGGTTGGAAAAGATGTGGGACCGTAACCAGTGATGATAACGTGACTCGTGAGACTTACCTTTTTAGATTTCTGGTCCCGACCAGCGGCCCTTCTGTTCCAACGAACCGACCCCCACCAATCTAACGCTCAGGTTCTTGGGGCTCTCGCTCCCTATTGTCGTCCATAGGATTCTGTGTTATCTTTTGCTTTTGAATTTATGTCTTTGACCTTTGTGCTAAAAAAAAACACAAAAAACTTAATTAATTTTAGTTTTTATTCCAAAAATATATGTAAGCTATTAGTTATAAATATTATCATAATCTATTACTGCATACTAATACCTTCACTCACTCAAGATGATGATTATATTGTTATTTAAAATACATATTATAATTTTAATGGCTTTTAAACATTATTTTGGCATGTGAAATTAAAAATAGTAAGATCTAATTAGTTTTAGATCTATTCAAGAATCATATAATTCGTCTCGTTCAATAGATCAATTCATACTGGATCTGTCTAGATTTGCACTTGAGTGATTCATATACTTGTCATCTCTTAGAGTAATGAATCCTTTTTACCTTTACATGCTTCATGTCATCTTAAAAATCATCCTACCGTAGGCATCACTTCTTGTAACATGTTTGAATGATATCAAAGCATCACATTTATCATACCAAATAAACATGGCATAATAAGTCAAAGAACTATTTATACAATTGACATATAAAGTGTTTTTCATAGACACATGAGTGAGATATCAAATAACGTTCTCCTAACAGATTATATTTAGTAAACTTGTTCTCTAACATGCACTTAAGTGTTATCTTTAAGTATCCATATACACTAACTTATGAGATCAATTACTTGCTTCCAAAATAAGGAATTTTAACATGTATTAATTTTTTTAGCATTGTCAAGGCCATATCTTGACAATATAAGGACTTTGAATACTTTTAAGAATATGTTTTTGATGCAAAATGATTTTATAATTATAACTCTTTATAATTCATTCGAAGGACATTTGATGTTACACGAGTTTAATCTGATTAGTACGTATATAATAACTATTTATTATATCTATTAAAGATGAAGGAAAATCTTCAACCATATATTATATAAGTAATTATTATGCATAATTATTCTCAAATTCTTATATAAGCCCATTAGCTCTGGAGCATATTCTAATAAAATCCACTTTTCTATGCTTTCTCTATTAATATTCTTTATTAGAAATATGCATGCTCAATGTATTTATAGATTTCCTTTTGCCAATATTTTTCTAATATATTTATCTTATTGTAGCTTCTTTTTACAAATATTGTAATTGTATTCAAATCAAAATATATCATTAAGAATTTGATTTTATTTGAAATAAAATAAAATGTAATGACAATAAAGATAAAATTTTAAAATGGATAATTTTCAAAATTTAGCATTTATGGGTTATCAAATAATAAAATTATTTTCAGGATTTATTTTTTTTAATAATATATTGAACAATTTTTCTAATGCAAATTAAGTGCTTATAAAATCCAGTATCAAGTGCCAATTTGACCTAGTTTTTTTAAACTTAAAAGCTACTTAAAGATAAAAGCTCAGTCAAATAGGATTTTTTTTAAGAAGCTTTTATAAAAAAGGTATGAACAAAATAGAAAAAAAAAAGAGCTTTAAAAAAATAGAAATAAGAGCTTTATAAAAATAAGCTAGCTTTTTATATAGTTTTTGTTTTTATTCAAAAAAATATCCTCATTCGTTAAAATATAACATGATATTTATAAAAATAACTTATAAAAATTAAATTGTTAAACAACTCTAACTTAATTTTGAAAGCTCTTATTTTTCGTAAGAGTTTTATAATAGCCTTTGAGTCCAAAAAGCTAAGCCAAGCGAGCACTAAAAATTGATGAAACAAAACTTTAAAACTTCAAGATTTCAATATTTTTTGATAGAATATCTTTTATTAAGTGGTTTCTGAAAATAATTTTTCAAACGCATTTAATTTTTTTTTTTAAGTGAGAATAAGAATATTAAACCTGAATGGAAAATGAAGAATTCCTTGAAAGGGCAAATCCGTCCAATCAAAAATAAATTAAAAAAAATAAAGAAAAAATGTGTCAAAGAAAAAGAAAATAAAAGATAGAAAGGCTGCCAGTGAAGTGCCAGATATGCTCCAGGCCAGAATCAAGTGCTGTCAGATTTTCTGCCCTTTTTCTCTGCCATTACATTTTAAAATTACAGTTTTTAATTAAAATCATTAAAAACGACAAAAAAAATAAAAGAAAATAATTTTAATAAAGATAAAACTTAGATGCAAGGATGACATGCAGACACAATAAATTTAATCATAAATTATATTTAATTTATTTATTAATATATATTATATTTAAATTTATAATTTATATATTTATACTATATTTATATATAAAATAATTATATTTAATATATTTTATATTTATATAAATTTTAATAAATTATTAA
The DNA here is from genome assembly GCA_038381775.1 of Adansonia rubrostipa. NCBI lineage: Eukaryota > Viridiplantae > Streptophyta > Magnoliopsida > Malvales > Malvaceae > Adansonia > Adansonia rubrostipa. The sequence continues at coordinate 16,872 of JBBYHM010357350.1, read as the reverse complement.
TTTATATTTTATAATTTTTTGAGATATATAATATATATTCGTATTATTTTTAATTATTTTATATGTATTAGATTTATTTAATTATATATAAAATTATTAAATTTAATTATATTTATATTTACACAAATACATAAATAAATTATAGAATACTACATACATACCCGAATTAAAAAAAAACCAGTAAAGAAAATATTTTTGAAAAGTCCAAATAAATTTATATTATATATATAAAACGCAAAGGGTAAGAGAGAGAAAACCTAAGAAGAACGAAGACAGCGAGAAAAGGAGGAACAGAGGATTCGGAAAAACGGAGACAACTCGATACTATCAAACACAATCAACAAAGACTTAACAGAAAGAAGTTTCGATCGACGACGACAACGACACGCCAGTCCGGAATCAGGCATCGGTGAATTTACCGTTTCACTCCTTTTCTTAGTCGGACGATGGCCGAGAGGCCGTCGCTTACGGCATTTCAATTGGTTTTTTCCCGGGTGTCAACTCTAACTTAGTTTTATTTAAGAAAAAGAAGGGGAAGAAAAGCTTCCTTTTTGTTTGGTTTTTGTATTTAAATCCGGAAGAATATATTGTGGCCGTCCGGTTTGATTTCGATTATGGTGATGAAAGCATGGATGGTGGTGCAAAAAGGGAGGAGGGTAGTATGGACGGCTATTTTCATGGTGTCTATGTTGGCGTCGCTTCTGGCATCGTCTCTGCCGTTGCTGGTGGCTATAGGCGACGTCATCGTTCCTTTCCTTTTACTCTCAAGCTTCACATGCGTCGCGTGTTACGGTTTCAACGAACACTTTCGTCATTACACTTTCAAAAACTCCTTAACCGATATCCCTCTCGTCTCCATCCTCAGATCTATCATCATCACTTGTACGATTCTAATTTTCCATTTTTTTAATAAAAAAATTCTGAAAAAAAAAAAAAGAAATCAATATGAATTTTCTCATTTTACTTTTGGTTATAATATGCAGGTGTATATTCGATGTGTGATGGTCCCGCATTATCCCATGGACCTTACGTAGGAACGGTTACTTTATGTTCATTCGTTTCGATTCTTGTACTTTCAATTAAAGCGTGTGTTTTTACGGTGAATTCTCAAATAGAGGTAGAGGCATCGTCGGCTTATTCGTTGGCAAGGCAAAGGCTTCATTGGAAGAAATCATGGGGAATGCCTGTTTTGTTTCTTTCATCAGTAGTTTTCGCACTTGGTCACACTGTAGTTGCTTATAGAACAAGTTGCAGAGCAAGGAGAAAGCTTTTGTTTCATCGAGTTGACCCTGAAGCTGTAAGTTTTCGGACCCTTCTTTTATGGTTCAATTTCAATTTTGGGTTTTTCATTGTATAATGTAGGTATTTGGTTTTTGCTTTTGCTGCTTAGCTTTTATTTCCACTGAGCCAAAACCAAAAGGCAAGAAGATAAGTTAAAGTGTAATTTTTCTGAAAACAAAATGTTTGATTTTACTTATTACAGCATAATTATGTTGATTTTTTCCCCTTTTTTTCAATGATTTTTGCTTTCTGAATCAAAGAGCAACTTTTAAAGAATAAAATGCATTTTAAAGTTAATATGAAATGGTTATGTTAGAATTGATTTTGCATTGTAGTTGTTTGTTCTTTTTAATGAATTATGCTTTTGCTTTCTAACTTATATATTTTTTAGCAATTATTTAGGCGCAAAAATTAAGCCGCAAAATACTGTAATTAAATGGATTCTAAGTGTTTGCTGCATGTAAGAGGCTTGCATTTTACAGGCGATTGATTTTATGTGTTTTTTTCTTCAAATTTGCAAAAGAAACTGAAATGCAGTTGTTTTAGGGATTAATTTACAACTTTCATTGTTTTGCTTCTTTTTGGTAAGTGAAACAAACTTTTATTGTTTCTCCAAGTACAATTGAGCGTGTTTTTCATCGCATCAGGTCCAAGTAAGTGGCTTGATTCTATCATAGGGTAAACTAATGCAACTGCAGAACCCTTTATAACGTTCATTGCTTTTGATTCCTTGGTGGGAGTATTGGTATTTTATTTGGTTCTAACATTCATGTTATGCAGGTTCTTTCATGCAAAAATGTTTTCTCTGGCTTCCAGAAGGCTCCACGATCTCCCACTCCCTCCACAGGGAAAACTCCAAAAAGTGATAGTGAAACAAGGCAAAAACCTTTCGGGCAATCTTGTGATGAAGGGGAATTCCCTGTTAGATTACTTGCTGACGTTGATAGCTTATTCATTACATTGCAAGGGCTTACCATTCATTATAAGCTTTGCTTTCCTGGTTCACCTCCTAGGTCTTTGTCATCTTCTACCTTTGTGGGATCTAAAGTGAGTTGCACACCACAAATGGCTCCTGGAAAGCTAAAGCTTGATAGGCAAGCATTTAACTCGTTGTCAAAAATGCAGTATCACCATCTTCAGAGGAGCTATAGCAATCAATTTCACTGCTCTTCGCTTTATGCTCCGCTGTTGGATGGTTCCCCAACCTCTCCTGTTCTTTCTGAAGATATTCCTGTTTTGAGCCTTGATGATTCACTTGCACAGGTTGAGACAAGTCATTTGAACTCTGGGACTGTAGAGCAAGATATAGAGGCAAATGGCCAGTTTAGTATTGTTTTAGTGCATGGGTTTGGAGGGGGAGTCTTTTCTTGGAGGCATGTGATGGGAGTGCTGGCTCGCCAAGTTGGTTGTTCAGTTGCTGCTTTTGATCGGCCTGGTTGGGGGTTGACTTCTAGGCCAAGCCGGAAGGACTGGGAGGGAAAAGAGTTGCCCAATCCTTACAAGCTCGAAACTCAGGTTCGGTTTGACACTCTTTTCGAATTTGGATCTTATGTCGTTATTTAGAAGTGATGTGCTCTTGTGGCAAGGAGGATGAATTACCAAATTAAATGCCTTTAAAGTTTTATATATGTGATGGATTTTTTTTGCTTTTTGTCTAGTATAGATGCCATGTGGCTTATAAACAGTTCCTTCACAGTGCTCTAGGCCTCTCATAATTTATTGATCTGCAGTTCTTTTCTAAGTTTTTATGGGCTTTCTTTTCTGGATCTTTCTATATTGCTCGTTTTCAGCTTTTTGAGTCAGTCATAGTTTCATAAGTCTTATTACCTGATATTTCAGGTTGACTTGCTTCTTTCCTTTTGCTCTGAGATGGGGTTTTTTTCAGTCGTGCTTGTTGGCCATGATGATGGAGGCCTGCTTGCTTTAAAGGCTGCACAAAAAGTTCAATCCTCAATGAGTTCTTTCAATGTGAGTAAGCTCTCATAATTTTTCTGCACCAATTTGAATTTTTTTGGACAGCAAAATTGTATCTTTACTTGTATCTATCCTTTTGCAAATTTGATCTTCTATTGTCAACTGTAAATCAAGTAGGTATCATGGCACATGGAACCGTTATCTTAAATGTTTACTAAAGAAATCCACATAAAGAAGGGTGGAAAAATTTATCCTTGGTATCTTAAAGTAAAGAGAATCTTTGGTTACTGAAGGGAATGGTATTTTACATGGAGAATAAGCAGAGTTAAAGAATTATGATATTAAGAAGAAAAGATGTTTGTTTCTTATGTGAGCTTTACTGTTTATTGGAATGTAGCACAATTAAAAAATATTAAATTAAGAATACTCCTATTGAAAGGTTTTATTTAGTTAATTATTCATGTCAACTTTATAATTTCAATTGTCTGGTTCCTAATGTCCGAAGAATTTTATTTGTAGATTTAATTAATATAATAATGGATGAGAGGTTTGGGGTAGATTTTCACTACTTTGTAGCTGTATAGTGGAGTGTCCGTTCTTGTTGAAATTATAAATTATAGACTTTAACATTTTATAAGATCTTTCTGTGATTGGCTAAATGGTAAATGATCCGCTTAAATCTCTGTTAGCAAGAATTGCCTAAAACCTTTAAACTTGGTTCTTAATGTCTATTTTCTATTTAATGTGGTTGTTTTCTCAGATTACAATCAAAGCCGTGGTTTTGCTAAGTGTTAGCTTGTCTAGAGAAGTTGTTCCTGCCTTTGCAAGGATACTGTTGCGCACGTCACTTGGGAAGAAACACTTGGTTCGTCCACTTCTGCGAACGGAAATTACACAAGTGGTGAATAGGCGTGCATGGTATGATGCAACCAAGTTAACAACAGAGGTTTTGAGCCTCTATAAGGTAAATTTGCTGCAAGATTAGAGCATAGAATAGTTATCTTGCTTGCGAATGAGAGGGGAATTTTGAGAAGATACTACATAATTACTGCATTGCAGTCTCAACTGTATTACATTTGACTGAATCATGAGATGTAGGTACTTTGGAACTATGGTTTATGTTGAAAAAGAATGAGAGTATCTTCAAAGGAAACAAACTTAAGATCCAACATCATAAAAAACACCAAGGTTATGCACATAAGCACAATGATATCATTGACCTAAGTATAAATTTCTGCATTTGGACAGACTGATTTGAATGAGTCTCCATAAATGCCTAATAGAGTTGTACACCAAAAGGGGAAAGAAAGCAATTTCCTTCTGTACTGCTGCAGTTCCATATAGTTATGGCAGCATATGAAATAACATGCCACTAGATTATTTTGAGGCAAATTTTGGTCACATTTGTATAATTTTTTTTATCTGCAATGCATACTCCATCAAGTTACTTTGTAGCTTTTCATTCTTTGTAATTTAGATTCTGAAATTGCATGGTAGCCCTACCAGGCTGCTAGTTTAAAGATGCAGTTTGTTTACCAATTTGATTTGCTGAACTGATTTCGCTTCAATCAGGCCCCACTATGTGTAGAAGGTTGGGATGAAGCACTTCATGAGATAGGCAGGTTGTCATATGAAACAATCCTTTCACCACTAAATGCAACATCACTGCTAAAAGCAGTTGAAGAGATGCCAGTACTGGTCGTTACAGGTGCTGAAGATGCCCATATATCTCTTAAATCTTCCCAGGCCATGGCTTCCAAACTCATAAATTCTGTAAGTAGCTTGCAACAATTTGTATCATCTGTTCTCAAAGTTTGAATTTAAGTAGGATGGTCAATCTTGGCATATCACTTTGTACTCTTGAGTGTTTAGGTGTTCAGGAAATTGAAAGATCTGGCGCACACAAACTCTACTCAAATTCCTTTATTGTTCTTGCCTTGAAAGAATGCTTACCATCTATGTTGCTCTCCGACTATTAATTTTTCTTGAAGTACCCATACCCGACACCTATGTTTGACACATATTTAAACAAGGACCCCCAAATACATGGACAACTTAGAAAAAATTGTGCATATCCGTGTTGAGGACATATTTGTATCTGACACTCAAACCCAAGTCCGAGTAACATAGGTTTATCATTTCCAGGTTTTCTTGCAATATTTCAAACTGGACCTGATGATTACTTAGAATTTCTTGCTTACAAAAGCCACTGTTCTGTTTCCTGATGTTGCTACACTTGTTGCCATTGCAGAGACTGGTTGCAATATCTGGCTGTGGCCATCTTCCGCATGAGGAATGCCCCAAGGCATTACTTGCTGCTATTTCGCCTTTCATAAGCAGATTGCTACTCAAACCGGAATTGCAAAATCAGTAGGACATCTCCTTTTTTAACTTACATAATTAGGGTTCTTATCTCTTATTGGATCTTTCTATCTCTATCTTTATTTTAATTGTTTTCTTCCTTTTTTTCCCCTCTCTTTTCAAGCAATCTACCCCAAAATGATGAGATAAATTCAACCTCTTCTTTTGGGTAATTTTGAACGTGTTCTGAGCCTTACCCTAACCCTAATTCTCTGGGGTGTTTGTGGAGCTCTCACCTGTATTTTTCTAGTCCTTTTTTCTTCCTTTTGATTTTTGTTGTTAAGGTTTAAATTACTAATGCTTTGTTTAATAGTTCTAGGTATTTGCCATTTAAAGGAGTGACAAAATTTCATATATTTGTACATTTATGAAAATTGGCTATTATGAATACATTTGAGCATTGTGTCAAAATTCAAAGATAGCGTGGACTGGCCTTTCCTTTTTAAGGGTTATCGATACCAAGATTTGAACTTTTAAACTCGTTTAATGTTATTTTTTAAGAATAGTTACATGAATTAATTTGGTTAAACTTCAGTTTTGGATTGGCCCTTCTATGCCAATGATTTTGATAGAATTTAAGATTTAGATCTTTAGAACTAAATTCAAGTGAACTTGTCAAAATCCACGTGTTCTATAATAGAGTGATATAACTTTTAGATTCAGTGATTCGAATTTAATTTTATATTTATTGTAAAATGTTACTGACTAGAGTTTAATTCGAAGCGGCCTAAAAAAAAAAAAACAATTGAAGTGACTCAATTCATATCCTCATCTTATATCCTATTGACAATAATAGGCTAAATATTCAATTGTTGAATTTTGATTTTTGACTAATGAAATAGAAAGTTTAAGGTTCTCTTAAATCTCCTTTACTTTTCATCACAAACATTAGTAACAATATCTTGCTCTTGTCTCATTAATCGACATGTTTAAAGTCTGTTTGACTCGAAAGATTTGGCTCTAACAACTGGAGGTAATAAGTAGACATAACAAAAGTGGAGGTTCCAACAATTGATTTTTTTTTTTTTTTTAATAATTGAGTCAGAGTATTTTTAAAATTTTGTTTTTTGAGCAATTATAAAGACACATTCTTCCATGTCGACTTAATGCATTCAAAATTTTATTCTTAAAATATTTCTATAAAAATCGAATCTGGATTAATGAAATAAAAGAGCTTTTGGAAATAATCATAGACCTCTGTTTATTATCATATCACTCACAAAATTCAACTATACTAAAAGGGTTTCTATCAATTAATCAAAACATAATTACTTACAATAATTAAAACTTAACCTAGCAATTTGTTACTTAATATCTCCTTACAGGAAAGGCTGAGATTTGAGATCCATGATTTGAATCCTTACTTCACTCAACTTATTGTATTTAATATATTTTAAAAATGTACATTCAAGTAGCCTTCCAAAATAACTCTAAACTTTTTTTTAGCATTTTAATCGTAATTCTCTTTATTATATTTTATGATTATTCAATTATAATAAAAAATACGTTATAATCATTGTTTTTATAAAAAGTTTTGACGAATAACTCGTGATTTTGAATTGTGGTTAATTGTAAAGCAATCATTATAATTGCTTTTTCTTTTCCTTGTTTATCTCTTTAAATAACAATAAAAAATAATTAAAGCAATACCTATTTTTTACTTTGTTAATCTCATTAAGAAAAAAAAAAACATTTTTTTCCTGATACTTTGCATACATATATAAACCCCATAGTGTCTAAAAAGTCATTGCCTGAGTAAAACCACAATCTTTCGCTTCATCTTTACCTAACGTTTAGATTTTAGATGTAGTAAGTAACACAGCAAAGAAAAACGACCATCTTTTCAACTTCACTTCCATCTTTTAGCATTCTTTAATAAAATAAAATAAAAAAGAAGCCTATAAATGTAACAAAACCCCTCCCCTTTTTCACTTGCATTTTCTTGCTAAAGCAGTAAAACGTTTAGTAGCATTTTTTTTTTT
>JBBYHM010357339.1:0-16995 GCA_038381775.1 Adansonia rubrostipa | reverse complement strand
TCATCAGTTGTAAGCTGTCAACAGTTTTAAAGACAAATTTCTTCTTCTTTGGTCATCCGAATCCAATGTCTTACTCTTTTCCACCACCTACTGCTCCCAGTCCTAGTTTAATAATTTTGAAATAGGGTCCACCATAAATTTAAATCTCAATTCCAACACGATAACATGATTATTATTGTATAATTTTAATTTTTTTAATTTATAAATATTTTTTATAATTAATTATAATACTATTTATTATATTTATATTTATCACAAATATGATATGATAAAAAATATATTATTTAATTTTTAATATAAATCTTAGGACTCATCTAACTCTAGCGATGTTTTAAAATTTGCGTAAATAAGATTAGATCTATTTACGTATCAAATTAATTCTAAAATCTATTATATCGCTCATAATAATATAAAATATTATTTTTATAATTAAATTTAAATAAAAATATTTTTTATTAAAATAATAATTTAAATTAAATTAATTTAAATTTATGAAAACCTCACTTAATTTTTAACTTATATAGATTAAAATAAAAAATAATATGATCATAAATAAGTTTAAATAACTATGGAGAGAAAACAAGATGAACTGACAAATCCCTCTTTTTTATGACATCTCAAACTATTTTTTAAGTACAAAATACAAATGCGAGCATGTCAAAGCCCTCTCAGGAACAAAAATGGATTTTCCTTTCGATGATGTTAAGAAATAGCAAGTAAGCAACTAAAAAACCAGGGCCGTTTTCATCATTTCATTGACCCTTTTGTTAAAATTCCATAACTTAGATCACAAATAATAATAATAATAATAATAGTAATTAAAAAAAAAAAAACTAGGGGTCGCTTTACAAGCAGTTTTCAACTCTCAATCTTGGGGGCGGGAAGTATTGGCTTTCCAAATAAAAATAAATAGATAATGGGTTAATTACAAAATAGTCCTTAACATGTATTTTTTTTCAATTGAAAATGTGAAGAAAATACTTATAATATGATTTTGTTAAACACATAAATATTTCATTCTAATATCATTAAATAAATACTATCATGATATTTAATATACAATAAAATCATAATACGTGACAAAAAATATCATAGTTTTATTTAAAAAATGACACATAATAATCAAATAAAATATTAAATATCACATCAATATTTATTTAATGATATTAATACGAAATATTTATAATTTTAACTCAATCATAATACAAATACCTATTTTAACTAATTTTTTTTATCGTACTTAATTGAAAAAATAACATAATATAATGCCATATGCATATTTAATCCAAATAAATATAATAATAAAAGAACAACTAGACTGCTTCTTCTTTTGCTATTCCGTTGTTTTCGTTGCTTTTATTTTATATATATATAAATTCTTTACTTGTTGTTCATGGCCCCTAGTTTTGCTAATCTCTTCTACCGCCACCCTTATATACCACCTTCTCTCCCTACAGTTTTTCTACAATCTTCACATGTTTTTTCACACAGTTTTCCTTATTTCATCACCTTCTTCTTTTGTCTTTGCCATTATCAAACCTTATCTTCTCGATTCAAATGAATCAATTTTACACAAATCTCTGTATTGAAACCATAAAAAGTTTCACTTTTTCTTTCTGGGTTTTTTGTGTTCTCTAAGCTTCTGTACTGGTTTCTTTGATCAAAGATTTTTTTTTCCCTTTTTTCTATTTTTTTAGTTTTAATTCTGGGTTTTGTTGCATGAGAATAGTGATATCTTTGAATCAAATTGTTAAGCAAATATGAAAAACCCTACGATGATGGTGGAGGCAGGTGGTGGATTGGTGGATCAAAGAAAGGAGACTATGATTACAAGGCATGTAAAGAACAATGTGAAACACGTTAAGAAGACAATCAGGAAGGAGAGAAGATACAAGAAAAGCAGAGATCATCATCACCATCATCCGAGTGGTGTTGTTCCGAGAGTTCCTAAAGTCCTGCAAAAGCTGTTTGATTCTTGTAGGGAAGTCTTCAAAGGCCCTGGCACTATTCCTCCTGACTCTGATGTTAACAAGCTATGCAGTATTCTTGGTAAGTTTTAATCATCAGAATTCTGATCTTTCTGCCCTTTTTTTCTGTAAAAAAAAAAAAAAAAAAAAAAAACTGGGTTTGGCCTTGATCAAGCTGTTCTATTCTTATTTCCTCAATGCTTATTATCTCATTAATTAAATAATTTACCAAATCAAAAAAAGGCTGCAGCTACCGCCCAGCAAAGATTTAAATCATAGTTGCATTATCGTAATTAATTGTTGTAATTATAAATATCAACAATAAAAAAAATAAAAAATCATAAAATAATAGTTTTAATGACACATTGCGATCGTCGGCGGTTAGACATATTATTTTGTAATTTCTTGAGAGTTTTATAGTAAAAAAAATCCAGTTCCTGTCATTTACTGCTGCTCTTTCTCTAGTCATCACTGCACAATCTACATCAGTTTAATTTTATTAAAAATGTTTTGCTATTAAATGGAATCCTCACATATTCTTCAGAATTGGTCATCCACAAACACGTATCATATCTCGTAAAATTAATAATTCGTGTATATATATTATGTTTTGGACTTGCAATGATGGATGCGCGTGGTTAAATAACTTAATTATTAAGTAACATCTTTAGTATCTGCTTTAGCCCACAGCAATCTTTGTCCCTTTTTAATATCCCACATGACAATGTGGTCTACCTTATTACTGCATCAAAAAATGTGATCCATAACCTTTATACAATTTAAACTAAATGAAAAATATGAACTATATTGGACCCCTAGATTTCATTTCTCCAGGTAATCTATTAAATAATCACCATTTGTTGCACTAAAGCTATATATACATAGAAATTTCATATGTGTATATATAAATATATATCATGAAAAGCATTAAGGAAGCATGGATACAAACATGTAATGGGAGTATAATACGAAACAAACACGATGATATGAGAATTTTTAAAAAGTTTAGGATACAAATTTGGCAGGAAACGATAATAAAAAATATTTTTATATAATAATATATAATAAAAATATAAAATTATACTTTTTCAGTAAATAACTTTTTAAATTTTTTTAAATTTTTTTGAATTTAAAAAGTTAAACCTCAAAATTTTCATTATAACTAAAATCGCTCATTATTAATTTCATATTCAAAGAAAAATGCAAAATTAAAAAAAAAAAAACTTTTATCGTGTGCCTAATCATATCCGGACATATTTAAATCTTGTCATCTTTTGCCTTGTTTGATTTTATTATTATTATTATTATTATTTTTAATGATCTTGCATGTCTCTAACACAAATTCCATCGTATCGGAGTTTTGTTTATGTCGAACATGTGTCTGATACTTGAACATTCTGTTAACAGAAATGTAGGTGCTTCATAGGCAGCAAACCGATATTTTTATCATTTTTTTTACTTTAATTATTAAATCTTTTTTTTTTTTGGTAGATAAGATGAACCCAGAACATGTCGGGCTTAGCAAAAATATACCGTTCTTAAATGCTAAGAGTGCGGCGAAGGGAACTCCAAGAGTCGCATATACTACCATATACCAATGTGATGAGTTCTCGGTAAGAGATTATTTGCTTTCTTTGTCTCTCCTTTTTTTTATTAATCTGGTGATATTTTATTGAGTTTGAAACTATTTCTAATTAGCCATTAGGTTGCTATAGGATTTATCCTTTACTTTTTGGCTGGTTATTAACACTATATTTCCTGGATTTTTTATCTTTTCTAAAATATTGATGTTTGATATTTATGTTTAATATATATTCAGACACGAATATTAGTAATGATCCTATAATTCTATAAAAAATCTTTACCAATATGTATTCGTATTTAATACTTATTACTGAATTCAGATGAAATTTATTGACGTCTTACAAGTTTAGATTAGAAGAAAGTAGGAGGGTAAATGGATGAACGCAAGGTTTTGGAATCAATGAGAAAACTCTAGCAAATAAGGTGCTAATTAGTTTATTTATGAAACATATGTAACTTAAAGAGTTTAAGACCTATGTTATAGATATGTTAAATTCCTTTAAAGTTTTTTCCGTACCCATATCATATTCGAATATATATTAGACATACTAAGTTTAAGTACATTTATATTATTAATTACACGTATTGGAAAATAAATTTTGAAAATAGTATAATTTTCCTTTTATAATATTTCAATAGCAAATTTAATTTCTTGTTGTTTTTCCTATCGGTGCAGCTGTGCATTTTCTTTCTTCGATCAACTGCTGTCATCCCTCTCCATAATCATCCGGGGATGACTGTTTTCAGCAAGCTTTTACTAGGAAAAATGCATATAAAATCCTATGATTGGGTTGATCTTCCCAGTTCCGAAGGCCCCGTAATGTCACCCAGCTCCCCTCACCGTGAGAATCTAATCTATCTTTGCTTCCAAGCACATGGACTTGACAATCCATGTATTCGTGTTGCATATTCATGTTATATTTTCATAAGATGATTTATATTTTGGGTCACTGAATTTAATATTATTTTATATATATATAGCAAACTAATAATTTCATCAAATTACATTAATTAACTTTTATTATTAATAATAAGTCACGATAATTTCGTTAAGTAATACTAATAAAAAAATTAACTCAGCATGCATATATAGCTTATCTTTTACATTTCAGTAAGATGACATCCTGTAGACATATGCCACATATGTTTTCTTAATCAGATTTTTAGTACGACCTAATTTATTAATAATAAAAATTCAGTGATATAATTTTATAAAATTAGTGGTACTTACATAAAAGTTGATATTAAATTCAATGATCTAAAATGTAAACGACCCGTTCTCATGTGTCATAATTGTATTTTCGATATATTAATAATTTTGTATCTGACACATTTATATATTTATGTTATGTTTTTAGTGAGGTTGGCAAGGTTGAAAGCCAACCGTGTCTTTACCGCAAGAAGCAAGACGAGTGTCTTGTATCCCACAACAGGAGGCAACATCCATGAATTCACAGCCATAACACCATGTGCGGTGCTTGATGTTCTTGGTCCTCCTTACTCCAAGGACGACGATCGGGATTGCTCCTATTACAAAGATCTGCCATACTCGGCTGTCTCAAGTAAGTGAAGCTTTTGAGATCACCATTTTTTTATCTGTTAATTAGTAATTTTTAACAATGAAAGCATTGCATGCCATGTTATTCGAACTCCGGGTGAGTGTCAGATGCGAAAACATATCCGATACGAATATGATTAAGTTTTAAAATTTTTTTCATAGATTTGAAAGATTATCTCTCATTTTTTTTTCATGACAACAGAGAAGTTTAAGGTTGTGCCAACTCTCAAAGGAAGTATTGCATATTATGTAATTCGGATTTAGAGTAAGTGTTGAGTATAGATATATGTTTGACACGGGTATGATCATTTTTTTTTTAAGTTTCATATATTTAGAAGTTTAAACTTCATATTCATGTTTAAATATGCATTTGATATAGATATCGAATATAAATGCTTAGAAGAAAATAAAAAGTTCGATAACATATATTACTTGAAAGATTAAGTTTGATTGATTAAATTGTCATAATCGGATTGTGCAGATGGGGAAAGTAAAGTGAGCGAAGAAGAGAGTGATTATTTTGGATGGTTGGAAGAAATTGAAGTGCCAGAGAATTCAAAAATGGAAAGAATTGAGTACAAGGGTCCTCAAATTATAGAAACAAGTTTCTTATAAATATCTAATGTTCTTTCTACCACTAGCTTAGAGAGATATTTGTTTATTTCTTTGGTGTTTTGGAATTCAAATATTTATTTATCGTAGTTGAATTTTTAGATTTCATAAGTAAGTAAATAGGTTTAAATATAATTTTTTTAAACTCGGAAGGTAAGTAAAATATGTAATAAATTTTAAATTCGATCTTAAAATTAAAAATATTTTCAATGAATTTGAACGTTAAATCTTTATCAAAGGATTTGATTCCAAACCGAACTTAATTTAATTAAAAAATTAAAAAATGATACTGAAAAAAATTAAAATTTAAAAATTTAAAAAGTATTTTTATGATGGGTTTTATAGACAAACTAGAGGCCTTGCCAAGTTGGGCTCATGGTTTACATAGTTTGACCCAATTTGGATCAAAAAATTGATTTATAAGCTTGAATTAAATATATTTTATTTTTAAATAATAATTTTAATTTTTTTAACATAGTTTTTTTATATATTTATTATTTTTTCACTTACAAATAATAGATTGCCTTTCTTTTGTTAATTTTTACCGGATTTTTATTTGTTATTAATTGTCACGTTAAAATTTAATTAATAATATTAATTTAAAAAATTATATAAATAATAAAATATAAAAATAAATATTAAATTAATAATTTTTACACTAATTTAAAATTGAATCAAAATACAGCAATCAAATGAGTAATTAACCCTTTGAAACAAAATGAAAGCTCGTACTAAATTACGATCTCTTGTAAAGGAACCCAACAAACATAAACTCTGTATATATATATCGTTCCTCAATGTGATAATTTCTGAAAAAGAAAAGTTAAGAAATAGAAGAAGTATATGAGGAAACGTTTAATAAGGGAAAAAAAAAACTGGAAAAATTGGTTAACTATCGGTTCCCTTCCTTTATTATTTCCGGCGCTGTGAAAAAAAGCCATCGGTTTCGGTCTTTCATTTTACTTTCTGCAGTTCGCACTATGGATTTACTCCAAGCAATTCCCAAATGGTACTTTTCCCTTCTTCTTCTTCTTCTTTCTTTCCCCCCCATATTTTCCATTTGGTTTCCAAGAAAATGCAGCAACTATATAAAAGAAAAGAAACCCAGATAGGGGAAAAAATATCCCCCGTAAAATGAAATATGGGTTGTTTTCTTAGAAACCCAAAAATTCTTATAATACTATTATAGGGTTTTTTTTTTTTTTCTGTTTTTCCCTTTTTAATTGTACGTTTAATGTTTTTCCTTTTTGAGCTCTGATTTTGTTTTGAGATGTTCAATTTTGTAGTTTCCGTATGGTGATGTAAAATAAACATGTACATATTGTATTGCTGTGTATTAGTTTGTCTCTTGCTATGATTTGTTTGATTGCCTTTGTTTATTTGTTTCCTTTGTTTTCATTATCCTATAATTACGGCATTTTAAACTTCATATATATATATATATATGATTTTTGTTTTTGTACATATGCAATGCCATGGGGTTTTGATCCACTCCCTGCTACTTGAATTTTGAACCAAAAACTTCGATTTTGCTAAAAGGTTACCACACTATGTAATGTTTTCTTAGTGAATTGGAGTTTCATGAAATTAATTACCAATTAATGCATTTAATATAAAAATACTAGTATAAATAGTAATTTAAGTAACATGAAAGAGTGTCCTTAAGGAACTCCTTAGCAAAACTCTTAAGTGTGCTCTTTTTTAAATGTTGAGGTGTCTCTTTGGACGGTGCTTAGATGATGTTTGTTGGTTTGACATTTCTAGACATAAACTGTTCGATCGAAAATAACTAAGGATAACTTGATTATGAGGGTTTCAATTGTATTTGCACATTCCTTAGTTGCGACCTTTCTGAATGTAGGTTTTATTAACAAATGCTTCTAAATCCAGAAGTAAAATTTATTTTGAAGTTGCTGAATTTCAGCTTGTCATTCTTCAAAGCATAGGTCAACTTCTATTTTTATAACTCAAGTTATTTGGATTGCTATATGCCTTTATTGAGGGGCTGCTTGTTTTTTGTACCTCCATGTCTTTCTATCCAACTCGATATGAGTGGACAAACTCCTTGAGTGAGGCAAGGGAAAGAGAGTGGAATGCCTTTTTCGCTATCATAAAAAGTTGCTGCTGTAAATGTAATTGAAGCAAAATGTAGGAATGGTAGGCAGATGTGAATCAAGTAATCCGCTCTGAAATGTTGAAAAATAGAATTGGTTGCTCTCTTTGTTTCTCCTTATCTAGCCTAAAAGTCCTTATGTTAAAGGTGTATATTTTGGCTTCCATGCAGTTGTGGTTGTATAACTACTTGGCCTTTTCATTTCATAATTTATGTATTTAATGTAGGGAAAGCAAATTGAAAAAATGGTAACACCTTGAATTTTGGTTGTAAGAAAGGGGGGAGGGGTAGTATAAGGTTCACTGGCGACCACGAGAGTTCTAATGTTATATAATATTCCTTGTAACAACTAGGGCCTGAGCATGTTCGTGGAACCTTTTGAATGAACTGTTCGATACTTGTACTGAGAAATTAGGAAATATATTTTGCCCTCAACTATAAATAGTCCATTTTAATCTCTTTGGTGTGATATGGCTTCATTGCAGAACCCCACGGAAGGAATGAAATTGACATGATATTTCAGATTAAATATCCGGAAAAAGAAGCTTACAGTTATATTTTAGGAACTTTCATTGCTCAATCTGACATTCTTTCTTGGGTATGCTTTTTGTGCTCCTTGCCGGCTTTGCCATCTTTAGTTTGCACGTGCTCTCTTGCCTTAATGTCGGGTTACTGATTTTATCTTAGCTGCCTGAAAGAACTCTTTCACTTTTGTAGGCTAAGGAGGACCTCATGACAAAGCTGTGGCATGAACTTAACGTCACTGATACAGAATGCTAGGAACTGCTTTTGAAAATTAATTTAGATGAGTTGATTAAAATAATAAGGTGTTTTTATGATCCTTTTGCTTTGTCCATTATTTCATAACTATCGTTTTGTTTGCTTGCTCTGAACATTATGGTAAGAAAGAAGGTAAAAAGTCTCACTATTAGTACTACTTGTTATATATGGTCATAAATCGAGCAGGGAATGACAAAAAAGCGCCCCTTATGTTCAAGGTTCATTTGTTGGTAAATTGAACGCTTCCAGACCAACTCCTAATTCAATGGACCATGCCTTATCGAAAAAAAGGAAAACTTCTCATGCTTTTGATTCAATCTTCCGCAAGCAAGAACCATATGGTCAGGCTTCAGTTCTTCCTTTGCCAATTCCAGTAAGTAGATAGAGGTTTGGCCATCATTTTTGTTTTTATTATGCATCTATTCATATCTCTAGATAGGCAGATTATTTGAGAGAGAGACTAGAAAAGAAGATGAACAAATTTTTAAGGTAGTGGGGGAGTGTAGGAAAAGTTTTAACCTGATGTTAATTTGAAAGAAAAAAGGCTTACAAATAAATAAAACACAACTTGTTAAAGAAAGTTATGTTGATAGGGACTGAATTGGTGTAATACTAACTTCCGAGGGACTTTATATAGATATTTATATAGCTCAGATATTTGAATTCAATGAGAATTTGAAAGTTTTAACCTGCTTTATTACATGTGCATGGATATTCAATACAAGCCAAATTGGTTATGTTCTTATTTAATTCTGGCCATTCTATTCAGGCACCCTCAGATGACAAAGGACGAGGAATAGCGAAATCTGAATGAAAGATAGGTTATAACATGCTACCATACGTTGATCATTTAAATAAAGGACCTGATGTTATTGAGATTCGTGAAACAAAGAAGCTTCTTCATGAGGTGAGCTGAAATTTTGGTTTATATACTATTTCGTTTCTAGGATATCAAAAGTTTTACTGTTGTTCAGACCCTATGTTGCATGCACTAAAATAGCTTTGTTCGATAAATAACTTCTTGATGCATACGAAGCAAAGTATAGTTCCTTGAACTGTATTTCATCGTTGAAGGATATAAAGTCCTTGTTGAAATAATTCATACACCAATAAAGGGAAGTGGTTTGCTTTCTCCCCTCAACATAATTTTCCCAAGCTTTAACGATGGTTCTCACCGCTGCAAAGTCCTATATTTGCTTTCAACACTCATGAAAATGACTTCCATCAAATCTGCTGAACTGCAAAACTCATTCTTTTTGGAGACTTGATTTTATTGGAGGAGCAGAAAGGACGAAAGATGATAAAAACATGATATGCTGCAGTAATCTTTAGCTATAGCTATAGAGGCTTGTATTTGGTTTATTTATATTTAGAGCTGGATTCATTGAGGGAGAGGACTTTATAGATTTTAAGCTTCAGACCATGTTAGCTTTGACTTTTCATTTTCTTAAAGTACTAATGTCCGGCACATATCCAAATATGGACATGGGGATATGATTCTCGAAGGACTCTCCAAATACATGAAAAAACATAGAAAAAATTGAACATAGCCATGCTGGATACAAACCTTTATGAGATAGTGACAACAGAGTCCAAGTAACTTAGGCTTCAGAAGTTTTAATTATCGTTCGGGAGAGGGTTGAAAAGTTTTGTGACAACATGATCTCGTCTCATTCTTACCCTGTAATGATGAAAGGAATGATAAGAGTTTAGTTTTTTTTTTTTTTTTTGTGTGAAGAAATGAAAGTTTATTATTTCATTACATAATTTGAGATTCTTAAACTTGTTTTCAATGTTTGGTGGATCTTGAATCTTTTAGGCAATTAGCTGAAAAGAATTCATTAGAATCAGAATTGCTCTACTTGTATTACTTCCATTCTGCTTGTCATTCTTTTTATTTGGATTTCTCACAGGTCAATTGTGTCATGACTTTGTCGGCCAAATTTGAAGTATTTTCATTTGCGCATTCATTTTCAGCTGCTGATTCTTGAATCAATTTTTTACTGTTTGGGGAATCTAAGGCATTTCATCTGGCAGATTGAAAGGCTGATCTATGGAAGAGACGGCATTGTCCCAGCGCACGTCGAGATGGCACAATTGATCCCAGAAGTAAATTTTGGTTCTTTCAGTTGAAGCTTTTACCATCTACTCTTTTTAATTGTTTTAGTCGGTAAGAGCTCGTATTCTAATTCCGCTGATTCAGAAATTTTGGTCTAGGACCATGAAGAATCTCTCCTTTCAGCACTTGCTAAACTTCCTGATGTATCGGATGATGGTAAGTCTTGTTTTCTCGAAAGTTAGCTTGATTCTATTTTGACTTGCCTTACATCTGAAGCATCCAAGTGCATGTTCTAGTTTCAGACAATCCCCCTGATCAAATGCTGCGTCGCTACAATCACAGAGATGGAGAGGTTCACAAAACAAACTACAAACAATGACAACACGTAGTGACCGTCATGGTCTGTCTGGCTGGCTGGATACATAGCTATCTGCCTAAGAGGTATGCTCCCAACAAATCGTTATCCTCAAGAGAGTTATGATCCTGCTTATCCAACTAAGCTGAAAGTCCCTCGGCCTTGATGCTGTGCATACGGTACAGAATATACTTTCTTTGCAGTATTTGCCATTTTCGTTTGCCTCTATAAATTAGCCATAAATATGACACTTAACAATAGATTTGATGTCAAGAGTTAAGATAAAAGAAAACTATGATCTTTTTCTAGGTTTTTTTCAGGAGCCATGGGGCTTCCTGAATCTCTAGGATTTGATTGAGCTTTACATGCAAGTTATGGAAGGATCTCATGACATTGGCTCAAGTAAGTTGCAGTTGGGTGCTTGAATGTTGCAAAAGAGGTTGTACTCGGCTTGAACCAGTGATTTAAGAACTCGACCATCCAGTTTAACCAAAAACCGGTGGTCTATATGTATAGAACCGGATTTTCTTTGAACGAGTCAAAAACTGGGTAAAACCGGTAAAAAAATTTTTTTTTTATTTTTAATTTTTTTTTCAAGTGTAAAGATTTGAGCCCTTAACTTCTTGATTTTATATTAAAAACCATACTACTAAACCAAATATGTATTCTTATATTTTACTATATTTATTATTAAAATTATTTTTGTATATATTTAAAAGCATTTTGATCAGATCAGTCGATCTAATAGGTTGAACCGGTTTGACTACTTCGACCTCCGATTTAGTTTTTTAATGTTGACCTGAACTATTGCTTGCTTTTGTTCCCTCCTGTAAAGTTTTTGACTAGTGTAGTTTTCAAAAAGAAACTAAAAAATGGTTACCTTCACTTTAGACTTATACACGGACTAGATTATTTTTCTGATCCGATTTGAATTATTATTTATTTAATAAAAATATTTTTATTTAAACTTGGTTATAATATAAAATATTGAAACAGACTTTTAGATCCGATGTTTTCGAGGTTCGGGAGGCAAAAATTTTTTCAGACCCAGGCTAGCTCGGGCAGTGAGGCATGAGACATCCTGCATACTATATAAAACAAAAGTTTAATTATCTTAATTTTGATAAATGAATAAATACAATTTCAAGTTTTGTTGCAGTTGCCCTTTTAAGTGTAAGGTTTTCACTTGATTTGCCCTTAGGTTTTTTCCAACTTTATTTGATTTATTTAGGATTATTTTTCGTACACAGGTGATAAAGTTTTTAAAATATTATAATCTATTTTTTATTGAAATAAGTTATTGATTTTTATTTTTTTCAAATATTCAATAATGTATATGGCAACTCTATAAATGAATTGACGATGCATTAATTAATTAGTTTTCCTCATTTTTAAAATTATAGATCTAACAATTTATATATACATGTGTTTTATTTTATTTTTTTATTAATTATATAATATAAATATAATACGGATTATTAAATGTGTTAAAACATTAAATATGAATATGATACGTAAATTAAATATGTGATATATTTAAATATATTATGTCATATTTATTAAATATGTCATTTTTATAGTGTGTTTCGGTATCATATTTAAAATTGTTTCACCAAGAGTAGATGGTATTGGGCAATGGAAGGTTGGAGAAGAAGTGTTGGGCAAGTTAGGAGGTTCTAGAGTAGGTAGTGTCCACAAGCTAAGCTTGAGCAAGTTACAAGGTCTAAGACAAGTCAAGACACAGCTCAAAAAATTTTTAAATTTTTTATTTAAGCTTGTTTTCAGCTCGACCTAATCGACTTATATTTTTATAATTAATAAAAATTAAAATAATTATTTTATATTAATATTTATTTTATAATTAAATTAAATTTAAATTATATTTAACTTATTTAATTAAATTAAAATACTTTATCTATATCTAACTTATTTAAAATAATTAGTATCAGTAATTAATCTATGTATAACACACAAGAGAATAGCTAATAGGGTAGCAAAAATAGGTAGCTAGCTTTTAATAAGTATAAATTAGTTTTTATTTTTATTTTTATTTATTTATAAAAAAAAAATTAGAAACAAAGGTTAAAGAAAAAAAATGTGTTAATAGCTAACTAAGGAGATATGTCATCAGCTTGCTGTTAACAGTAATGTTAATAAGAAAGGCAGTGGAAAAGACCAATTTGTCATGATATTTATAATCAAAAATTCAAAATCAAATAATTACGTTCAAGGACCAAAATAATATGCATTTCAAAATTTAAAATGTATGATTTATTAACTAATAAATAAGTGATAACTCTATAAAATAGAGTTATTTAATCTCATTATGTATATTAAATTTGTTAAGTTTTAAAAATTTTTATTTATATTTTACGTATATTTAGTAGTTTTTAATTTAGTATTATTTTATTTTTTATTTTTAGTAGTTTTTAATTTAATCTTATTTACTTTCCTTATATTTTAATTGTTTAGTTATTTAAATATTTTTCATATTTTTTTAGGTCAAAACCCAAAAGAGTTTTTAAAAGTACAACAATTTAATGAAAAAGGAAAGTGGACTGAATCAAACAAGGTGATACCAAGTTAGAAATTTTCAAAAATATATGCTCAAGTTACTTGCAGATTAAGTTTTTTCACTTTAGGGTTTTGTCTATAAATAGGGTTTTTAGGTTTAGGTTTTAAATTAGTTTCCTAGATACTTTCGAGCTATTCTTTTTAAAGAAGAAAAGAAGTTGTCAAGATTTTGCAAGAGGGGAAAAATTGAAGAAGTTGAAGATCGAGACTTAATAATTTTTAGACTTAATAATTTTTAGTTTTCTCTTTTCTTTTAATCTTTTTATTTTTATTGTAATATTTATGATGGTGAAACTTCAATGTTTTATATTTTATTTAATCAATACATATTAAATTTATTTTTCTAGCATTTCAATAGAATTTAACATGTAGTTTGTATTATTTTATTTTCTTTTTTTGATTTAATGATAATTGAGTTATTTGTTCAATTTTGTTCTTAATACTTTTAGTTAATTGACCACCAATTGATTGATTTGGTAACCTTAATAAACTTAGAAAAAAGAATTTTGTGCTTATACTTTGATTGAATGGCATATGTTTCATATTTATTTATTAAGATAAATTGATTTGTATGTTAGATAAGAATATACGAGCATGCCTTATTTAATCAAGTTAGAGTCTAAGCTTAATGTTTCTTTTAATTTAATTTGCATATGAATATTAAACAAATCTCATTAGAAATGTATTTAAGCATCCATTGATTAAAAGAGATATTTTTATAAGATCATTGGAAGATACTTATTAATAAATTAGAACTCCATGTTAATAACTCAATATCATTAGTCAAGTTAAAAGAATAAAACAAATTCAAATAAAGTATTGAGGAAAATAATAATCTTAGATTTTTATCATTGATTAAGAGAACCTAATTTAAATTTATTTGCTATCTAGTTCAATTTAATTTAGTCAACTTATTTAATTTTAATTAGTAATCATTTAGTTATTTGTTTGAATAAGATTAAATTATATTCATTTCGTACAATTCTTTGCCAGAACAATACTTTATTTATCACTATATTACTTATTCTGATACGTATACTTGTGTAGTAAAAATTTGAAAACAATAAGCTATTAAAATTAATCAAAGTACAATAGGGATTTTTTTTTTTTTTTTGCTCCCTGGAATTTTTTTAATTTTTTTAATAACTTTTTTTTAAATGTAATAATTAATAACTTATTTTTTAAAAAAATGTCATGGAATAAAGTATCATAAATGTAGTAATTAATTAAAGCCTTAAAGGCGGAGAAAGCAAGAAAATAGATTTTTTTTTTTTTTTTTTTTGCTCAAGTTGCTTGTTTTATCACTTAGAAATAAAGTTTGGAAATAAATTTAGTAACATTCTTAACTAAGTTTTTATTTGTATACCATAAATATATCTTTTAAAGAAAAACATATTAAGAATAACATATGTAACATATTTTGTAAGACAAAATTTTAAGTAAAGCAATTGGAGTTAGGGTTGAGAAAAAAATTAAAAGAAAAATGAAAATTGATAGAATTGTAATAGTTTTCTCTTCAATTTTGATTGGTTTTTATTGGGTTGATTTTGATTTCGATTTAAATAGTATATTAGATTATTCTATGCAATTTTATTTTTAATTTATAAATTAAAATTATAATTAAATTTTAAAATTTTAAAAAATATAAATTAAATTAACTCGAATTATTAAAATTTAATTTAAATTTAAATATTAATTAATTTGATTTTTTTAAAAAAGTTAATATATGATACATTAAGTATTATTTTTTTTTTTTTTAAATCTAGCCGAACCAAATCATCATCTGGGAGTTTGAAGCCTATTTATACTTGGGAGGAAGAACGACAGGCTACCATGAAAAGCATTTTCAAAGTAATGGAGACAACAAAAATCTTCAAGAACAAAGCTTCAGCAAATCAAGAAGCTGATGCCAAGCCAAGTGATGATGAATTCCAAGACCTGATCCGAACCTTACCTAAAGAGAAAAATTGGTATGGATCTCCTCTTTATTTTTACCAAGGTTTTTGGTGTCCCTCGCTAATGTTTAAACCTCTGATCTCATTTCAAAAGCAATTTCAGCCCCTTGATTCTGATATTATTCTTACAAGTATCCCAAAATCTGGCACAACTTGGCTCAAGGCCTTGACTTTCTTGATCGTCAATCGCCATAAATTTGCATTGAAAAACAACCCTTTGCTCAGTTTAAGCCCCCACAAACTCGTACCCTTCTTTGAATTCGACGTTTATTTGAGGAACCCTAGTTCATATCTTGAAGAAAACCCTGATTTTCACCCAAGGATTTTTGCAACTCACACGCCTTTTGATTCTTTGCCACCTTCCATTAAAGATTCCAATGTTAAGATTGTTTACATTAGTAGGAATCCCATGGATGTGTTCATCTCAAACTGGCATTTTACAGACAAAATTCGACCTGAAAACGTTGAACCATTATCACTAGACCAAGCATTTGACATGTTTTGCCGTGGAATCCAAAGTTTCGGACCATATTTCGATCATGTTTCAGGGTTTTGGAAGGCAAGTCAAGAAAACCCCAGCAAGATTTTGTTCTTAAAATACGAAGATCTGAAAGAAAACACCGAGTTTTACATTAAAAAGTTGGCAGAATTCTTGGGATTTCCTTTCTCAATGGAAGAAGAGAGACAAGGAGTAGTGGAAGAGATTGGGAGATTGAGTAGTTTTGGGAAGTTGAAAGAAGTAGAAGTGAACAAAAATGGGAACCATGATTCGGGGCCTCCAAACAAAATCTTCTTAAGGAAAGCTGAAGTTGGAGACTGGTGCAATTATCTTACACCTGCCATGGTTGATCGTTTGAAGAAGCTTGTGCTGGTGAAGTTGGATATGATAGGTTTAACATACAAATTGTCAATCAAAAACGATGCATAAGGATGCTCATGTCACGAGCCGGAACTCGAGCTCTAAACCTGTACAACATTTGATAGTCTCGGGCACGAATCGACTCTCAAACCATGACACTTAAACCTAGCTCTCTCTTTGTCTCTACCTGTTAGATTTTCTTGTTCTCATGTGTGACAGTCTTGTTTATGAAATAATAGGGACTTCAATCCCTTCCTGATGTTCTCGGCAGTCAAGTGTCTTATTTTATTACATGAAATAACAAGAGAGTTTAATCTCTTTTGAGAGTGTCTCATTATTACAAGAAATAACAAATAAGTTTGAAAAATCGAACATTGACTTAATGATTGATGCATGTTTTTGTATTTTTTGAGCTAGAATCGAACTCTTTTTTCGGGTGAAGCTAAGGGCAGGTAGGAGTCTAGCCTTCCTTCCCGACTTTTAAACTTAAAATTTTTAAAGATAAAAACCAATAAATTTTACATTTTAATTTCGAACCCTCGACGTAAAATTTTTGGTTTTCAGCCTCCCTCATTTTCC
>JBBYHM010357328.1:3642-21876 GCA_038381775.1 Adansonia rubrostipa | reverse complement strand
TTATTTTTTAAATAGTAATTGAAGATTTTAATATAAAATATTTTTATTTTTTAGATTTAATATCAAATATATTTTTATTTTTTATTATTTTTAAATAAAAATTCAAGATTTAATATGAAATATTTTTAATCTTCTATTATTTTTAAGTAACATTTTTAATATATATAATATATATTTTTGGAGTCAGTTCCCATAGCATAGGAACTGACCCTCCACATTTTGAAATATATATATATATCAAATATATGTTCCAATATATATTTATTATTTTTAAATGTAGTTCCAATATATAATATATAATTAGTATTTTATTTACTATA
Source organism: Adansonia rubrostipa (assembly GCA_038381775.1). Classification (NCBI taxonomy): domain Eukaryota; kingdom Viridiplantae; phylum Streptophyta; class Magnoliopsida; order Malvales; family Malvaceae; genus Adansonia; species Adansonia rubrostipa. The sequence continues at coordinate 21,556 of JBBYHM010357328.1, read as the reverse complement.
ATTTGTGATTTAACATAAAATAACTTTTAATTTTTTATTATTTGTAAATAATATTTTTAACATATGTATAATTTATATATTATATATATGAGACTCGATTCCCTTGACATAGAAACTGACCCTTTATTGGAACATACAACAAAGGCCCCAAAGATGAAAGATGAAGAAAAGGCAAAAAAGTAATTATAGCTTTTTTATTAATAATTCTAATGGTTGCTATTTCTTTAAACGTAAATAGAATTTGTTCTTTCACCTTTTTTCATAATTTAAAGTCCATTTTTATTTTTTTAAATTTTCCCATTACTCTTTAGAAAAGAAAATAAAAAGATTATAAAATGGAAAATTGAAAGTACCCTTTTGGCCTCAGGGTCTATTTAGATAAATGATAAAATTGATTCCCATGAGATTAAAAATAATAGTACCAGTGAGATTCATTATTACAACAGTGAGATTTAATATTATAGTAAAGGTGGGATATGTATTTGGATTAATCTCAACACTGGTAGTGAGATGAAAATAAAAAATAGCTATTGATAACATTTAATTAAAATTTGTATATATAATAAATTATTAAAATTATTAAGATTATATTTATATTAAATAATAAAACATAAATAAAATTATATTTATGTTGAATAACAATAAAATCAAATTATTAATTTTATATTTGTATTAAATAATAGATCATAAGTAAAATAATATTTATCTTAAATAATAATTAAAATTAATTTATATTAAAAATAAATTATTATATTTATATTAAATAATAAAATATATATTAAAATTTTAAAATTATACTTATATTAAATAATTATTAAAATGTTATTTATATAAAAATAAAATATATAAAATAATAAAAAAGGGTAAAAATGATATTTGTTTCCCTTTGAACCCCTATCAAGGGTCCAGTTATTCAACTAAACCACTCGAGTGATCCAAATACACCCCAATTAGGTGTTTTCTTAGGGGATTTCCCTCTTAAAAAAATTGGATGAGATCTAAATGTCTTTAGTGGCTAGGTAATGGTTTTTTAAAGCTTCGTTTGGAGCCTACCTTAGCTTCACCCACTGATGATGGCACTTCACTTATAGGGATTTTGAACGTATTTGCCCTTTCATTCTAACTAAAAGGGCAAAGGTCCAACTGAATAATTAGACCCTCGGTGGAGGGATAATATCCTTTTTACCCCTTTCCATTTTTATTTTAATTTTATTTATTCACTTTTTTAATGTAAAAATAATTTTAATAATTATTTAATATAAATATAATTTTAATATATATTTATTATTTAATATAAATATATTTTTAATTATTATTTAATATAAATATAATTTTAATATATATTTTCTTATTTAATGTAAATATAATTTTTAATTATTATTTAAAATAAACATATTTTTAATTTATATTTTGTTATTTAATATAAATATAATTTTAATAATTTTAAATTATTTATTATATATACAAGCATTTTAATTTAACGTCCTAAACGATCATTTTCTCTATTAACCTCACCGTCATAGTTGCGATTAAATCTAAAAACATATCTCACCACTTATTTTGATCTCATCACTATAATAACTAATAGCACTGCTATCGTTGTTTTCAATATCACTGCTCATCCAAATAGATCTTAAACAAATAGCCTATACTCCTTTATGTCTCCAAATTACAAATTGCAAAGTTCAGAAAAAGTCACCATAACTTAGTATGCCTAACAAGTTGCATCCATTTTTCTTGAAATCCTACATAATTTTTAGCTATCCTCATCCATTTTATGGTTTAATACTAGTCCTATTTGAGGTTCGTAGTTGCCATTCCCTAAGGTGCACTTGTATGAACTCTAACCTTGATTATCTTTCATGCCACACCTATTTGGGTTGAAATCCTTCTTTTAATATTCGACTTGGTTTAAACTTAATGTATTGGAAGTATATTATATTTTAATAAATTTATTTAGAAAATATGTTTCAAATTTATTGGCAAAGATAATATGATTTTGTTATTTTGAATATTTTAGTTTAGTAAAAGTTAACAAAACTCATATAATTATATATTGAATCTAATAATTTAAAAAATAAATAATTAAATTATGTCTTTAACGATAAAAAATGAAAACTTTCTTCCTGGGACATTATTCCACAAGTTCTTGGAGCGAATATATATCAATTGATTCTTGAGTTTTTTTTTTTTATATCTTTGGAGGAGGTGTTACTTTACTCGATGATCCAATTGATTTTAAACATGGAAATGAAGAAATTAATAAAGTAACAATATGAAGTTGGATTAAAATTTTAACTATAATTTAATTTATCTTTGTAAAAAATCATCTTAATGAATTTATACATAGCTATTCCAATTTTTTTTCCTTTCAAGTTTACAATCAAATCGATACACCTTATTCATTGTAAGTTTGGTATTGCATATTTCAATATTATACTCATTGTCCTCATCTTGAATGTCAAAATTTAACCCTTGAGGCTCTAAAATCATTTTGTATTTTATAATCTTAGTTTTCCTGAATCTTAGTTATAATTCTAATTTTTCAAATAAATAGAATATTAAATATTTTTTTAACTTGATACCCAACAAAGATGTCATAGAGATTTTCAAAACCTTTTTTAACCATATGCTTGACCTTTGTATCAAAAAGTGCAAACATTGTTCTTCCAAAATGATCAAATGCCTCAATATTCATCATGTAACTATAATATATAAAAAAATATTATATAATGATATGTACTATAAATTTTTTTTATCACAATACAATAATGTTTTTTAATATCAAATAATGATTAACAATTACCTTGGGGTTCATTTAGTGATATTAATATTATATGAGCTACGTAGAAATTATCCATCAACCTCAAATAGTTTCTTATTGCATAGACATAACATATAATACCAACTAAAAGTGGTTTCAACTTTCATGATAGTTATGTTAGTGCAAGTCATTGCTTTAGCTTATAATACATTAGTTGTTAGTAATTTTATGCAAAATGCATTATGTTTTTTTAGTAATGTGATATAAGTTATTTCTTTCTCCATAAAACAATTCGATAATAGTTATTTACATCTTATATAGATAAAACCCATAAGGTAGATTGGCTTTACAAAGAAATTGTAATGTATTGTAATTGTGAGATCCCTATGTATCAAAGCCGTGTCTCTAAAACTATTCCTGGTCCTCGTATTGTCAAAACATGCATTGATAATGCACAAAGATTGGTATATGCTAAGCCTCTATGTATTTAATGGATGCAATTATATCATAAGTTGAAGTATGGAAATACTCAAGGATAATATATGGGTGTTTGTTATGATAACAAGTTCACTTAACATGACCACTATTAGAGTTCTATTTGGTATTTCACTCAAATGTCTAAGGAAAAACCCTCACATGCCAGCGGTGTAAATGATCCATAGACTTGTGACATTAGGTTACCTTGTATGTGGATTCTTATACTTAGAGATCATTTACGAATGGGTCTACAATAGATAGATGCCTATGGTATGATAGTTTTGGGTAAGACATGCATACCAAAGGTGGATGGGTGGTTTAGAGATGATTTATTACCTCAAGTGATATGAAGGGATATATCTCAATTGTTCTTAGCTCATGTTAACTCAAAGTCCTTGGCCAAGGCAATATTGATTATGGAGATAACATTAATTATGGAGATAACACATAAAAGCTGTAAGACTAATATGAAAAAGGTTAAGAGTAGATATTGCACCAGACTTTTACCCATACTGAGATATATGATGAAAGGATTATATTACATTAAGATAATGCACACTAAAGGGTCTATTAAAACCCTTTTGACACTCCTGCATGTTAAATGGCCATGATGCATTAAATGCCAAATTTGGTCTATAAGTACAAATGTTTTAACCAGATAATTTATATTTATTGCTAGTATGATAAAGGCTTAATAGGTCACACACATAAAGATAATTAATGAAAATTATAATAAGATTAGGTTTAATTATCTAAAGACTAAAGTTACTCAAGCCTAATTTGAATTGTTCAAAGGCTAAGGACAGAAGTGAATTAATTAAAAATCTAATAGTACTTCAACCCTAAGTATTTAAGGTTCACTTTGGCATACTTGCTTATCAAAATAAACCCTATATGCTGCTTGGAATTCCCTATAAAGAGTAATTATGGCACTTTGGAGTTTAAGCACTACCTCTCTACGGACTTAAAAAATCAGCTTTTTTCTTCTCCATTGAGTTTTAGCGTAAGGATTCTTTACCAAGTGAAGGCTTTTGAAACCTAAGCCACTAGCACGGCTCCCATAAAATGCTTTCTCAACTTTATAAAGGTTTTTCGAGTTACCAGTGTGGATCATCATTAGAGATTGCATGCTTAGATAGCTTTGGTTTGTGACAATGGGCTCAGTGTACAAGAACAAAACAAGGATTGTAACAAACCCGTTGGACTGGCTTTGTACTGATGGAGGTATTATTTTTAAGATCTCAAGTTCTTTCTAATTAAAGGCTTGTAAGTTGGTCCATTGAGGCTGTTTGGTGTGTTCCATTACGCATTTTATATAGCTTTTTGGTTTTATTTTTAATTTTTGTTGTAAACAAACTTACCCAAATCCAAATAGCGGACATATGATGTTTGAGATATGATCTTTCAAGTTACTTTATGAGTTTTTTTCTTTAAATAAGGTAGTTTAAAATTTGAATTCTTAAAATAAGGTACATTTAAACTTTATTCTTAAATAAATACACTTTTGATTAATTCTTAAATAAAAACACTTTGATTAATTGGTCTCCACATCAGTATTATACTCTATGTTTGCATTCTCTTCCCTTAAGTGAATCGAAATAATAAATATTTTTCTTCTTGCAATTTTAACCAGGGAACAACAAAACTAGGTTTATCTCTCTAGCTTAATAATTTGAGATCTTTTAAAATTAAAAAATATATACAACTTCAAATTATGGGAGAGAAGAGGGAATCTAAACTTATATTTAAAAAAGCAAAAAATTTAAATCAAAAAATTAGGGAAAGAAAGAGGTCCTAAATTGAAAATTGAAGAGTTTCTCAATTGAATTTGGTTATTTCATTATCATTTGTTGATTTTTTAAATTTTTGGATGAAAATTCAGTAAATATGTTTTTAAGATTTAGAGATAAGAATATATATTCTACTATAACATAAAAAAAATAACTTTTGAGTATAATGCATAACAATAACTGTAGGAGACTTCACTATATATATGTGAAATCCTCATGGAAGATACCTTGGCCTAGCACCTTCACGTGTCCCTATAAGCATTTCCCTAGCTCTTCCATAAATTTACACTATATCATATGTAGAACCTACTCATGGTTATGCAAAATAAGGCCCCAAGTGGCTGACCACCTTTCAAGCATGAAGGTGAGTGATAGCTATTTAATGTGAGAGAGAGGAACGTTGCTCTTCCACCAAAAAAAATCATCCAAAAAGGCTCAACATGATGTGGGATGTAATAAAATGATCCAGCCCAAACTTTGCATATAAAAAACTCATTTTTTTGTAAAGACAGGAAAAAGAATAGATTAGTTGACTTATTGTTTAAGGAAAAAAAATGCTAAAATAAAGTATATTGCTAATGTGAAATGTAATCAGATGCAAGTATATTTGTTCTAAAATTTTAAATGTACTTTATTTTAAGAATTAAAAATTAAAAATATCATGGTTAAGGGAAAAAAATGCATTACTTGACTAGAGTTTCCCTACATAGAATAAATGTTAAACGGTCAATAAATATATACATATTAAATAAATCATTTAGCTAAAATCATGTTACCCATCATTTGTATCTATTGAAAAGAAAGTTACTTTAATACCTTGTTCAATGGCTTTGTGATCATTCTTTGATGTTTGACAAAAGCCTTCTATTTTTAAACTTAGAAATCTCATACGATGGTGTTCTTTTTTTGGTATAGGATAACATTCTATGTGATATCTCCTTTAGTAAACTAAATATAAAAACTAATATAATTTATTTCATCCTAAAAGTATTTATTTTAGAAGTATTTGTTCAAGACATCATAACTTTGCAAAATAGTTAAACTTCAATAATATTTAGATTTATATAAATTTTTGTTGCACATGTTAAAGATAAATAATGATTTTCTATGAAATTGGAATCATTATAAATATTTGTGAAATATATTAAATAATAGTTTAAAATAATATATAAAAAACTTGGAAAATACTCTTGAACTTTTTAATGGTGTTTTTTATATCAAACTAGTGGTCGAACTAGCAAAACCTCTAGTCATCGATTTGATTGGTTCAACCAGTTTGACTTTCAATCTGATGACAACCAAAATTTAAAATTTAAAAAATATAAATAATAAGATGTCTAAAGATTTGTCATTAATTTTCTTGCTTAGAGATGGAAAATGTAGAAAAAAATTCAATTAAGTCTTGTTTCTGAGAAGAATATAATAAAATTAATGCATTAGTGAAGTACAAGAGAATTTGAATGTGCCAAAATGAAAGCATCAAGGGTTGAAAAAGTAAAAAAAAAAAAAAAGGCATGAAATGACCTCTTGAAGTTAAAGCCTTTAAGTTTTCAAAATGAGAAAAAAAAAAGCATCAAAGGGCAAGCAAAAGATAAAGAAATATGCAGTGTTTTGGAATGGAAAGAAGAAAAAGAAATTGACAAGAAAAGTTAAAAGAAAAAAATTTACCCTAAGCTTTTAACTTATTCATGTATTTAATGATTTTTGGATTAGTTTGGGTTGCTTTTAACATAATATCAGTAGGCTTTTGAGGCCCATTTCAAATTAAGTGGAAAAAGTCTAAAAATAAGATGAATTTGTAATTTTTGCAGTTTTTTTGATTTGACGGATTGCTCATTTCCAATTGTTTTTGGGTTCCCAAGTGGGTTAGTAAAAATCCCAATATAGTACATGTATTTGGATCAAACATTTAACCTATTCCTAGCTCAATTGGATTAATCAATCAATCTAATTTGATTTTTTAATTAACATATTTTGATTAAATTGGAAGTTACAACCAAAATAATATGACTTTCCTTTAAGTTCAAGACATTATTATTAATTTGATTAATAATGTTATCCCATAGTGCTATCTCTAATATTTGACCACTAAAAGTAGAATAAAATTTATATTGATATTAAACAATAAGAAGTAATATAAAATGTTAATACAAAAGTAAGAAATTGACAACATAAACAAAATTAAAGATAAAAAGACATACCTTTCATATTGAGGTTCAATTATTCTGTTTTTCTTTACCTTGATTCATTGAATAATCTATCAAAATAATACTTTCTTATCTTCCAACAACATCTATGTAAAATATTTCTGACATATATCAAAGTTTATGTGAATCTATCAAATAAAATTCATAAATGATTAAAATAAATTAAAAAATTTATAATTATCCAACAAATATTTGTCATCTTTAGGTTGTTTTGAAATGTCATTGAACTTAAAAAAATCATAATATGATCATTTTCAAGATCTCATCAACAATAGTCAAGAATAAGAAAAACAAATATGAAATCTTGTCACACAACTTTACAAGGGCTTGTATAAGAATGAACTTGCACAGTACTAATAGAATTGATTTTTTGTTTCTTAAAAAATGGCTTCAATTTGGAAACCAAAATTTTGAATACCATAACATGCATGTGTCACCCTACAATGAATAAATAAAAATATTAAGGTATTATGCACATTTTTCAATTTAGTCATATTAATTAAGATATAATATAGTTTGTCATTGAAAATAAAACTTACATGAATATGAATGTACCAAAATGTATATGTACTTTTTAAAGGTAATTTACATTCTAGGTCACTAAACTTAGCGTAAATTTTTTATATAAATTATAGATATTTAATTGCATCAAATTATATTACTAAACTTCTTTTATTAATAAATTAATGTTGTCAAATTTAACCACCAAAGTGCACATATCGCAACAAGTAATATAGTGATAAAGTAGAGTATCGATCTTATGAGGAATTGATACTAAATTGGTTAAGTACTAAAATTAAAATAACTTAATCTTATTCGAACAAACAATTAAAAATATAAACTAAAACTAAATAATAATAATAATAAAGAAGCAAATGATAAATAATAGGAGCCTAGGATTACAATTTCTCTCAACACATTTTTTGAATAAAATCCTACTCTCTTAACTTAACAAGTAATAATGAGTTGTTAACCTAGAGCTCTAATTTGTTTATAAGTTCTTTCGATAGTCTTACAAAAAAATATCTCTTTTAACCAATTTACTATATTCCTATGTAAATTAAATTAAAAAAAAAAACTTATTAAGCCTTGACTCTAATTTGGTCACATATGACATGCTCGTATATTCTTATCTAACATGCAGATCAATTCATCCTAATAAATGAATATGAAACATATGTCATTCAATTCATGTCTAAACATAAATTTTCCTTTTCTAAGCTCAGTAAGGGTACCAAATTAATCTAATTAATGATCAAGCAATTAGAAGCATTAAGAATAAAATTGAACAAACAACTCAAATATCATTAAGTCAAAAAAAGAAAAGAAAATAATCTAACTTACATGTTGAGTTCCATTTGCAGCCCTAGAAAAATAAATTTAGTTCATAATAAATATATAAAATATAAAACCAAGGAGTTTCACTATCATAAGTAATACGAGAAAGATAAACAGATTAAAAAAAAAGAGAAAACTAAGATTGGTCGGATCTTTGATCTTCAAGCTTCCTCAAAATCTCTCTAACTTCTTGAATATTATGGTAGCTTCTTTCCTCTTTAGAAAATTAGAGAAAAATAAAACTGTAAAATATTTGGGATGTTTCTAAATCTAATCTTAACAATTCTATTTATAGGCAAAACTTTAAAGGTAGAAACTTTGACTATAAGTAGCTTGAATATATTATTTTTGAAAATTGCCAAACTTAATCACTTTATTTGATTCGATCTACTTTACTTCTTGATTAAGTTGTTACTACATATAATAAATTAAAAACTACTATAAATAAATAAAATAATACTACTATAAATAAATTTTAAATAAAAATCTCTAAGACTTAGCTAATTTAATATGAATAATGGCCCATTTGTAGAGTTATCATTAAGTCACTTAGACGAATTACATTAAGTAATTTTAATGAAAAAGCTAACCCAACATGCATATGTGGCATATGTTTGCTCAATATTATCTCGAAACAATGCAAAAATAAGCCATGTACGTATGCTGAGTTAACCTTTTTCGTTAGAAAATTAGTGTAAGTAACGTAATTTATAAATAACAGAAGTTCAGCAATGTAATTTGATAAAATTAAAAGTTTGTAACCTATATGAAAAGTTAATATTAAGTTTAGTGATTCAGAATATAAATTGCCAATTTTTAATAAATAAATAAATGTATGTTTAAATATATGTGTAAAAAATTTATGCAAGATATAAATACTAAAGTAAAAAAAATATGTTTTAGCACCATGAGAAATGAAAAAACAAAAAACAAAATATAATAACCACTCAAACTATTAATTAATTCTTTTCATAATTTTTTAGAGCTATCCATGAGTTAGGCTTGGATATAGCTTTTCATAATTTTGGATTCTTCGACCTTACTCAAATTACTATTTAATAATAAAAATAATTAATTTAAATTTAAGTATAAAGTATAAAAATGTTAATATCAAAGTTTGACTTTGACTTTTATTGACAATCATTGTAATGAATACTTTTTAGAGAAATGGCCTATGCACCAGTATAAAAGGCCATTTAGTATCAATAGGAATATGACTCCATGGTGGATTATTTACTAATATTGCTTCCAATGACAACTTAACTTCAATGGCCCTCATTACCAAATTTGTAAGTACCAATCTCATGCCATTGCATAAGCTTTCACATTGGTTTACATTCACAACACAATAATAAGAACACAGACTTTCAATTCCAACTTATGATTAGGAATTCTAATAAAATTTTAGTGTTAAAAATTTAGTTGGAAAAAGAATCAATTATTTATCAACAGAGCTTAAATCAGAACATAATTTATCAAAACTGAAGTATTTTTTGGACTCTCCATGAAGTTTTTAAAAGAATAAAATTATTGATCTTACCAATATCTTTATTAGTGGGAGCCAAATGGCTTTATCCTTTAAATATATGGGATCATGGTAGTTTTCCATAAACTCTAGATAAATCCTCAAAATAATTTGGCTGATTGGTTGTTAAAAAATGTCTTTTATAATTTTGATGCACCTTGGTTTTTCATCATAATTACCAATCAATGCCATTGCATAATCCTTTATATTAGTTTACATTTTGCAACAGAATAATAGGAACACCTAATTTTCACTCTAACTCATGATTAAAAATTTAAGAAAATTTTAATGTGTTCAAAAATTTGATTAGAAAAAGAATTAATTGTTCATCAATAAAGCTTAAATAAAAATAATTTTATCAAAACTCAACTATTTTTTCAGACTTTCCATGAAGTTTTGAAAGAATAAAATCATTAACGTCATCAACATCTTTATTGTAGGAGATTATATGGCTTTATCCTTAAAATATGTGGGACTATGGTGGCTTTTCATAAATTCTAAATAAGTTCATGAAACAAGCTTTGCAATTATATCTCCGCTTAGTTGTATAAAAATGTCTTCAACAATTTTAATCCACTTTGGCTATTCTTAGAATTAAAGGCATAGTAAGGTAACTTACCATATCCAAGGTCCAAAACCTCTTTTCTAAGTTTAGACATTAATTCAATAGGAGCAATGTCCACTTTAGGGTCTTAAAATGGCATGTTAATGGTGAGCTTAAAAATCTTAAATTGTTACCATAGAGTTAACTCACAAATTAAAGCAGCAATTATATCTTCTCTACATGCCCTATGTATTTGCTTGAAATCACCATCCAATACCATTGTAATACCTCTAAATAGTTTATTTTTAATTTGGCACATTGAAGTACAAAATATCTTGAAAGTTAAGATCAAATGCTTCAAAAGCATTAAAATGAGCCATTTGAGATTCATTTCATATAATAAGACATGATTTGCATGATAGTTCTATTGTTTGGTTATCTTGCTTAATCTCACGATATGAGCTTGCATCATGCTTAAATGAAAGCTTAAATTTAGAATTTACAATTCTACCACTTATAACAAAATTTTTGCAATTCTAAAAGATGCAATAGGTAATAAAATTTTATCTTTTGAATGTAATCAAGTAATAATTGTTCTCCATAAACGTCTTCATTATACCTCCACTATTATAAATAAAAAAAATCCATCATTCTCATAATGAAATATTTCTAATATTGTATTCTAAATAACTTTTTGCTTAATATTGAGACTCGAAAACAAAATAGAATATTTGTTCATAAGAGAATCGTGATCATATCTTGACTCATTATTTCTATATACATCAATTAAACTTATATCAAGAAGAGAAAGTGACTTACATTTTCATAACGGTTGACCATCTTATTCATGATTTGTTCTATCTCATTTAAAGCATGATTCTATAATTCATTTATTGATATAGAATGTATTTCAGTAGAATTTCCCAATTTATGTTCCATAATATTAATTGGATAGTAAACCTTATAAAACAATATTATTGTAATAAATAACTATTTAAGTTGATGAATAAAAGCCTATTGTGAAGCTTTTTTTATATCTTCATGCCATTCATCATCATTATCTAGTAACCCTTTTGCATAATATGCATTTTTAAAAGTTAGTCCCGTCAAAATTTTTAATATCTTTAAAGCAAGTTGAGCCTCTTATAGTGTTAAGTAGTAATAAAAAATAGTACATTTCTCCTGATGCAAGATGTGCATAGAAAATTCTACTCGCATCTTCCATTCCTTTTTCTTTTCCACTATTTCAATTTTTTCTTTTATGTCCATTTGGTCAAGAATTCAAGATACATTAAATTCCTTATATTAATTGGTTATCCCCTATCCACTCAGTAAATTTAGTTTTCTTAACATTCTCTCAATTAACATATCAACCAATGAATAATTGTCACCAAAAACAACATTATAGCTCACATAAAAGAAGGAAAGATAATCTCTCCATAATGGTTTCATGACATTGGATATCACATTTAAATATCCTCCAACATGCTTTTGATGTTGAAATACAATGATAATCCAAATATCAATTTATCTCTTCAGTTTCTGTTACCAATGAAACACTATTTTCATAATTATTTGACACATTTTCCTCAACTATAAATATTGCCAATATCATATCCTTATTAATATCCTTGTTTATGCAACCTTAATACAATGCTCAATATTAATATAGGCATCGTACTTAATAAATCAACACTATGCGGAACTACCCATCGATTATCAAGCTCTATAGCATTTTAAAGCACTTTTCTTGTTATCTTTTGGCTTATATACTAGATATCCATTTACATTTACAGTTGTTTGTGAACAAAAACTTTTAGTACGGTACTTAGTACATTTCTCCTCGTCTATATAATGAGCATCTCTATTTTAAGTCCTATAGAACCATGATTAGACAATTGCATCATATATCCATCAAGATCAATATGTCAGATTGGAACTTTTGCAGAAATGATTTCATCTATTAATGATAATTTATGTCGCTTATCCTTAGTTTGACAAAGTAAAAATATGTGCACATAGCAAACTTATTTTTTGAAATTTAATTATGTAAATCATTTTAAAAAGAAAATTTTATAAATTAGCTTACTAAAGCATAAAATTATGGACAAAACTAAAAAAAAATATTTTATTATTAAAAATTAATTTCACAAACAATGTAATGAAGCATTACGTTATAGAAAAAATTGAGATCTTATACCAGTAATGATGTTTACAAAAATATTTTTCTTAATGCAAGTTATTCATCAATTCATCCAATTTGATTTTGGAACCTTGAGCAACAATATTTGGCTTTTCTTTCAGCTTCTGTCCAAGCTTGAGATTTGCAAAATGAATGTAAGAAAATATCTAGCATTCCAATCCACCTCTAAATTACCATCGTATTTTGATAAAATTATACCATATATCTTGGCCTACTGGTATAGCTCAATGATAATATGAATCATCACCCAAGAGAAGTTGGCATGATGTCTCCTCCAACCACTAAATCTTTCAAAATATTATACAATAGCTACAGTTGATTTCCTATTACTTATCTTATTCTACCATCTTTTATAGATCTAAATCATCAAAACAAAATTATTGCAATAAACGTCTTCCATAAATTAGAGTTTCTTCTTTTCCATGTTTTTGTTGTAATCTAAAAGCAAAAGTATCTCGAAACATGACAAACTTTTGTTTTATGGTACCTACTTGATGCAGGATGGGGACGATAAGAATAGCTAGAACACAAAAGAATTAAAAATAGTCGAGAAAGATAGACAATATAGAGAGGGCTCTAAAAAGAAACCTTTTAGATAGAATAATAAAATAATAATCGAATACATTGTAGCAACTACCTAGGTGCATATAATATAATAGATCTCCTAGTCCTACAAGACTTCCTATTCCTAGAAGAAAAACTAATTAAACTTAATTATAAAACTTATCCTAAAATAAAATAAAACTCTTATCATAAATAATAATCTAATTAAACTAGAATTCTCAAAATAAAAAATTCTAAGCAGAGATCTAAATAAGCAACTTTATTCTAACAAAATTTAAAATGAAATAGAACTCTTAATTGTTAATGCTCCTACATTATTCTCCCCCGGTTGAAAAAGTGGTAGCATTACAAACTTTCTAAGCTTCTACATAGCCTTGTAGATAGGAACATCATGTCCAAACAAAATATTTGGAAGAAATAGCATTGTTTTATCCAAAAACACATCAAAAACTCCATTTTAACCTCTTCTAAAATGCCTATGTTGATTGACAGCATTTGCATAAGCCTAATTGCTAGCTTTTAGAGCTATTGTATTTCCTCATAGACTCTTTAAATATGATTAACAAAAGCTTATATATCATCACTTATCCTAGCTTTCTTGCCTTCATTCTCCAACTCGTCCTTATCATCTTGGTTCATTGTAATCATCACCATCAATGATTCTACTTGTAGAAGTTGTATATCTACATTTTCATCTCTTCATTATATTTATCAAATATTTGATCTAATAGTTCTCGATATTCCTCTTGAAAATAATTTTCTATACTGGTTTTCCAATCCAAATAGTCTTCCGCACGTAACTCCTCTTGAAAATTATTCACTTGCACATTCACTCTTCTACCATGTGACTCTAGAGCACGTAACAATCGGTCTTCCAATCCATCTTATACTATAAAGTTTGCTGGTCCAACATTATGGAAAGGTTCTTAGGCTCTCTTTCATTTGACACATCTTTAAGATCACCTTCTTGTAAGTCAAAAGGATTATGGTCATCTTCAAGTATCTCTATTCAGGCTCCCACATGTATTTGTCATTGCAACGCTTGTATAGCTTGTAACAAATCCTCTGCCATGCGCTGCAACTCAATCAACTCTGTCTGCTATTCTTGATTCCCTCTTCCACGACCCCTTGCATGTCCTACCATGGCTTGGATACTAAATTGATGTAGGTAAGGATGATAGGAATAGCTAGAACATAAAAGAATTAAAAAATAGTCGAGAAAGATAGATGTTGTAAAAAGATGTAGGATCTAAACAGAAACCTTTTAAATAAAATAATAACATGATAATTGAATACATTGTAGTAGCTACCTAAGTGCATATAAATAGGTTAGATCTGTTACTCCTACATGACTTCCTATTCCTAGAAGAAAAACTAGTTAAACTTAATTATAAAACTTATCTCAAAGTAAAATAAAACTTTTATCATAAATAATAATCTAATTAAACTAGAATTCTTAAAATAAAAATCTTAAACAGAGATCTAAATGAGTTACTTTATTCTAACCAAATTTAAAATGAAATAGAACTCTTAATTGTTAATGCTCTTGCATCATTACTTCATCTACATCAATGCACTCAATACCTATTTGATAAAAATCTTCTTTATAAGAAAATAATATCGGATACCGCATTGCCATAAAACCTGGATGGATTTCTTTTATTCTTATTAGATCAACTTTCTATTCTTTGACAACAATATCTTCATCCCTAGATGATCGGCTTCCATCACCTTAACTTTAGAAGCAAATGGAAGATTTTACTATGCACCATCCCTTGTAAACTTCCTAAGCAACCTTATTACTACTAGATGGAAGCTTATTTCCTTAAATTTATCTTTAGCCATTCAGAAACCTTTCCCAACTAGGTTGTATATATCTAACGTCTTAAGAAGTTTCTTTATTACTTTAGTATCAAGTTTACTTTAAGCACTGCTAGAGTGCGTAACACAAAATCTATTTAATAAACTTTCAAACTTAAAATTGTATTTAGTTAGGAAGATTTCATTGAACCTTAGCTGCAGTTGGCTAATAAAAATGTAACTTGTGTCTCAAACATCATTGCTTATTAACCTTTTAACCCTATTATTATTATATTTACTCGTACATAAACACAAAAAATAATATAATTTTTATAACATATTTTATTAAATTAACATCAAACCATATACATACAAACTTGCTTTACATGATATTAATTCCTCAAAAATATTTTAATTTATTATTTACATGTACAAGATACCATAATTTTTTTTAAAAAAAATTCATTTTAAAACTTAAAAATTTAATCTTAGTTCAATATATTTAAATTGATGGATTCTTTATGAATGGTTTTAGTCATTTTCAAAAATGTTAAAAACTTTGATCAACCACATTAAATAAATTATAATGTATTTTATTGAAATATATTTGAAAACAATTAATAAAGAATAGACACATGATATGTTTAAATATAGTTTATAGAATTTAAAAAAAACTCCATCAATAGTGTATGAAATATTGATTCATAAATTAATAAACGTCCGTAAATGATGTACTAATAACCAAGAGCCCTTAATGTGAACAATTAATAGCATAAATAATGCAATTCTATGCTTGATTAATTATGTAATTTAGTATTAAAATTTAAATAAAATAATATATTAGACAAGACTTTATAAAAAAGAAAACTTTATAGATTGCATTATACTTAACACTATTCATAATTAGGAGACTAATTTTTTTACTTGGTATCCATGATAGCAAAGCCTATAATGTTTCTAAAATTTAGTTTAAAACTTAAAAATAAAAATCTAACTTTTTAATAGAATATATGATTATTACTATTTGAAACAAAATTTTCATTTTCAAAATAATAAAATCTAATTAGAAATAGATGGTAAAAAAAAAAGTAACTTTTTTACTTGTTATTTTAATATTATTATTCAAAAAAATTAAAATATAATAAATAAAAATTTAATTTTCTAAAAGTAAGGAATATCAAAATATATTAAATACTAAAAAGTATAATTAAAATATGGCAATTTAAAAGTTTGCTCATAAGAATTTTTGTTCTTAATATTATAATATAGTTTGGAGAATACTGTAAGATTGTCATATATTGATCTTGATTCAAAGTAATTGTAAATAATTTGAAAACATAAACTATAAGTTATGTATAAATGCATACAAAAAGAGTAACAATAACAAAAAATAAATATTTTTATATTGAAACAAATGAAATGTTTAATAATAATAAGTATAAATAGAAAATTACCTTTTGGCAATGAAATCAAAGAATGTTACAGAGTAAAAGTTGTAACAAAGGGTGGTTATAAGTTATATAAGAGCAGATATTGCTTTTAGAGTTCAAATATATATGTATATATGTTAAAAGTAGGCTATGCGCTATTTAATAATGGTAATTACAAAATAATAAATGTTAAGATAAAATATTGAAATATTAATTGAAAGGATTGGTGGTAAAATAAAAACACGATTGTATGATTAGTGTTTATTATATTATTTTATTAACTTAATAATTGAAATTCTTTTTACATATATTTTGTTTAAAATTTCCTTCTATTGCTTTAATTTTATTGCTTCAAGAAAATCTTACCGACAATGTTACGCAATATTAACATTACCTACAATCCAAGTTTAAATGAAAAGTATTTTATATTTCAGCTTATATAAATAAAAAATAATAGGCAAATATATTTTATATTTCATTGCTATTTTGCATTGATAATAATTCAGTTTATTTAATCAATCAATATAATATTTTCATTAACTAAGTGTATTTTATATTTTTTAATTCTACAACATTTAATACTTTTTGTTATTATAATATTTATTACAAAATGTATTTTATATTTTAGTTCTATGGCCTTTATATATTTTTAATTTATATATTTTGAAATTAATTAGTCAATCACCATAATCACTATCTCAGTTAAAGGTTGTGTTTAACCAAATCGATTGTTTTTATTCCTAATTAAATAATAGTAATTGATACTTTTACTAAAAATTATACAGTAGTTAATATTGTCATTAAATATTCAAATAGTATCAATTAAATTAAATTGGACATAAATTCAAAAAACTTAATCAAAATTAAAATTATACTGCAATAAATTATATTGGATTTAAAATGTTAATGTTTAGATTTTTAAGACGAAAACTATCATTACTGAACTTAAAAAGAAAAATGATATTTATGAGCTGTCTCAAAGATTCATTCATAATGAACTTAAAAGGAAAAAATTACGTGCTAATTTTCTATGGAAAAGTGTAAAAAATATTAAATATATTAATATTATTGATTTTTATTATTACTTGTTAAGATATTGGCTACACATTATAAAAATATAATTTTAAAGATTATTAGAATTGCTCATATTTGAGAAGACATCATAAATTGTATAACACAAATTAGATATCTCACTTCTTAAAAAGTCTTCAAATTTATATTTTTCTCTACTTTCGAGTTTCAATTGGATTGGGTATAAAAGTGCTACACCAT
>JBBYHM010357307.1:5811-20153 GCA_038381775.1 Adansonia rubrostipa | reverse complement strand
GAAATGTGGGGAAAAAAAAGAGGCAAAAGCAAAATCAGAAAAAGAAGAAGAGGGAGAAAAATATTTTACTTTATTATTGTGGTTGAACCATTCAGATTAATAATCAATAGCTTCTTATCCTCCATAAGAATATGATTCTTCACAACTTATACTTATCCTGTGACTAAATCAAAGGAAAAATAAATATAACTATCTAAGAAATTTTCAATGAAATTTAAATATGACAGTATAATTCTACTTTTTTTTCTTTTACTTTTCAAAAGTAACCTAAGATGCTTTAACTTTTTCCTATTTCTAAGTTGTGTCATTTTTTTGTAGTTTATAAATCTTTAAAATAAGGTGGAAATAAGGAGTAAGAAATTATCCTTTTTTTATTATTACATTTGAAAAGTTATTTAAAAAAAAAAAAGGAAAAAGAAAAAGAGGAAGAAAAGAAATTTACTTTATCTTCTAGTTTAATCATTTAGATTAATAGTCTATAGTTTGTTATCCTACATGAAAATATAACTCTTCCTTATGTGACTACATTAAAGGGAAAGCAAATATATATTGGAGAAAATTTTCACAAAATAAATTAAATATGAAAGCATAATTCTAACTTTTTTTCTTTTACTTGTTAAGAGTAACTTTAAGATGCTTTACTTTTATCTACTTTTAAATTATGTCATTCTTTTATAATTTATAAGTTTTAAAATAAAGTATATATAAGGAATAAGATATTGTGTGTTTGTCTTCTATACACTGGTTTTGCAAAATTTCTAACTCTACAAGCTTATTAAAAGATTAACACATTTTCACTTTTTTTTTTCAATTAGTTTTTCTTTTTAAATTTGTTTACTGTACCTTAAATATATGTTTCATCATACTTGTAAAATTTAAAAACTCCATTAACAATGATGATATAGTTTATCATTACTGTCCAAATGTTAAAAGAAACTTTCATATTTATTTTTAGAGTAAATTTTAAGACATATGAATATATATTTGCTTTTTGTCTAATTACTCATGACAAGATACGTATAAATTAGGAAAGATTCAACTTCTTAAAATCATGGAAGGCTGATTTTTTTGGTTAAAGCACAAGAAAAACCTAAAAAAATAAAGTGAAATTCTTTTTTTTCTTTCTTTCTTTTTTTTTTAAACTATTTCTTGTTTTTGTTTTTGTTTTTGCTTTTACATTTTCCTTTTTGTAATTTTTCCACTAAAATATGCCTTTTTTAATAATAACTTAGATCTACTTTTAGAATCTTGGATTAATTATCCAATGGAAACATTTTCTAAAAAATTATCTGAAATGATTAAGCTATAATCAAAGATTTACATTTAAATTCATAAATTCTGTGAAACTGGAGCTTTTTAATTTGGAAGTAAAGCATATAGACAACATGTTAAAAACATTCTTATTCAAAAAATATCAACTACTACTTGTAGGAGGAAAGAAAGTGATGAATCTCCAAGAATCATGCAACAATTTTTTCAATATAACTCTGCTAACTCTATAAAATATAGTTATTTGATCTCATTATATCTATTAAAATAACTAAGTCTGAGAGATTTTTAATTATATTTAATAAATTTTTGGTTTATTTTATATTAATTTTATAGATTTACTTTATCTTTAAATTATAGAGTTATTTAATATTTCCATATTGATATAGGTCAAAATTTGAAGGAGCTTCCAAAAGTGCAATAACTTAATTAAGAAGCAAATTTGGTAACTTTCAAAAATAAATTATTCAAGCTACTTGAATGCCAAGTTTCTCCTTTTTAGTATTTTGGCTATATATAGGACTTTTTAGGTTAGAGATTAGAAGTAGACTTTAGGTTTTTATTTTTAACTTAGTTCTGAAGAGAAGAGTAGCCACTATAATATTCAAGAAGCTAGAGAGATTTTGGAGAAATTTAAAGATCAAAGATCGAGCCAAATTTAGTTTTCTCTTTCTTTTTTCTCTTTTTTATCTTTCTCGTATTATTTATGATGGTAAAACTCCTTGGTTTTTATATTTCTTTATTTATTATAAACTAGAATTGTTTTCCTAAGGTTGTAATGGAACTCAACATGTAGATTGGATAATTTTATTTTTTTCTTGATTTAATGATATTTGAGTTGTTTGCTCAATCTTGCTCTTAATGCTTTCAATTGATTGATCATTAATTAGATTGATTTGGTAACCCTAATGGACTTGGAAAAGGGAATTTTGTATTTAGACCTAGATTGAATGACAAATGTTTCATATTCATTTATTAGGATGAATTGATCTACACGTTAGGTAGGAATATACAAGCATGTCATATTTAACCAAATTATATTGCAAGCTTAATGAGATTCTTTTAATTCAATTTGTATAGGAATATAGTAAATTAATGAAGAGGGATATTTTTATAAGACCATCATGTTAGCTATATTAGTTTTAAAGTAATCTCGGTTTTGATATAACTAAAACTTAAGCTTAATTAGCTTGTGCTTAAATATCTTCAAGATAATATTTTTCCATGAATTATTTTGGAAGCAATTTGAAAACTAATAGAATGTGTTTTAACTCCTTCAAACAATCAAAAATATGTTCCTAACGCATGCATTTGTATAAAACATTTTTGAGATAACTCTCACATGTTTTAAAGTCACGAAAAACTCTTTAAGGTTGATTTTCATATGAATGTATCAATACACTAAGTGTATGTATCGATACAATGCTTGGCAGTAGCTAAAGTTTTATAAAACCCTCGAATGTATCAATAATTGGCGTAATGTATCAATACATCAAGCATTGTGTAAGACACATCTTTAAAATTGTATAAATACATGACTTTTCCAACGGTCATATTTTTGTACAGATACAAGCAATATATCAATACACACTTAAATGTATCAATACATTTTGGCAGGAATGAATAGGAATCACTCAAATGAAGTCTCTAACACTATATTCCTTCACCAAACAGTCCAAATAGTGATATTCATGATCAAGGCTATAATAAGCCTCTTCAACACTTCTAACAAGGAAAGGAACCAAGAGTTTAGTTTAGAGTCATATTTTTCATCTTTTTCAATTTTTTAAGTAGCTTATTATTGATAGGATTAATTCTTCTTATCCATTCTTGTATTCTTTGAGCTTAATTCTTGTAAACACCTAGCCTTTAGAGGCTTTATTTGTTTAAACTCAAATATTTGTAAAAAAGATAAGTTCCTACTTAGCCATTGAAAACTAGAGAAGGCTTTGACTTAGCCTTTGAAAAGTAGAGAAAGGTAATATCTTAACCATAAAAGATAAGAGGTAGCCTAGAAAGATAAGGAGTGCAAAAGTTATACCTTGTCTTTGAAAGGTAGACAATTCAAGTTAGTGAATTGGGAAAATTCGAGCCAAGTGAGGCGAGGTAGAGGATGTAAGTAATTGAGGACGAATCTCTCTAAATCATTAAGTTTGCTTCTCCTTTCCCTTCTCTTTAGTTATTTATTTTCATTCACTAACTTGCATTCCAAAGTTTGTTGCTTAAACTTCTAGAGTTTACCTATCAAAGTTTTAATTTGCAAAAATATTTTGAGAAATTAATTCACCCTTTCTTGATTTCTTTCACCACAAAAGGTTTGAGACAAGGACTTTTTTTTCCATATAGCCCCTGATCATGGTTTAACGTTTAAATATGTCTTAGAGGATTGGCTGATACCACCAATGACATTGTTTAAATTGTTTCATAACCAATAAATTGATAAGTTTATCCTTGCTCCAAATCATGCATGATTTAATATTCATGCTCATAATCCTGATGAAAGCTTCTCAAATGGAAAAAAGTTTAACTTGAATGTCATCTTGGCTTGGGAGATGTTTGTATGATATGATAATATTATCATTTTTCCATGATTTGATTAGGAAACAATCCCATATCCTCTTAGAGTCTTTTTTCATGCAAAAAGAAGGTGATCTTGCTATTATGGATTGGTTTGTGCAGTGTTTTGAAGCATACATGATATAAAGAGATATCTAATATCAATTATCAAGTGTTATTTAGCTTATGTACGTATTAAACTTAATGCCAAAAGATAAGAGCTTGTATAACATAAGTTTAGCACATACCTCTAAGCTTACTAAGCTTTATTGATATGCTCATTTGACTTTGCATTCTTTATTGTTTGAGCAATCCTCGATATACTAAGCTTGGTTTTGATAAAGATGGCATGCTTTGTTTGCTTGTATTTAATATGCAAGCGTAAGAGTTTAAAGAAGAATGTAAGCTTTATCTCCATTTTACCTTACATAAACTTAAAGAAATTCTTAGCATAATACATGATTTAGTATCACCAAGATACCAATTGTTGTATATAAAAAAATATTCAATAAACTTAAAATGATACCAAATGGTAGAAAGATATTCATTAAGCTCAAAATTATATAAGTAGAACAAAGGTAAGAATGATACCGATTGTTAATAAAAAAAGTTCATTAGGCACAACTAATGCCAATTATTACTTAAAAAAATCTTAAGATGCCAATTTCTAATAGTTAGTGCAAATAGTACCATTTATGATTCTACAAAAAAAAAATGATATTCAATCAAACACATAAAGGTCAAGTTCGTGAAGGTCGGCTTATCATGAAAAGCATATAGAAACATATTTCATGACCAAAGCAAAATATGAACCATATCAATGTAAACATTCAAGCATAAGTTCATCATATGCTAAATTCGCATACACAAGCTAAGAGAAAAATCTTGAATCATGATGTGCAATGATAGAGTATATTCAAGATAATTCTTAAAATATGTAATCTATAAACCCATAAAAAATACACATATATGCATAAAAAGAAAAAGTCATGCATTTAATTTGTAAAGACCTCATCAATTTATATTAATTGTTGTGTGTACGTATGTGAAGAGTTAAGAAATAATATCAATCAAGATTGAGAATAAAAAGAATTAAGGCATATGGAACAAAATCTCACTAAAATGTTCAAAGTATCATTTTTAACCTCGAACAGCTAGACAAAGTCACTGTCTCTTATTGATACATTTACTGAGGTACTAATACTGGTATCTGTAGACACCTAATTTTGTTTGGGCCTTTTCTTCAATAATTTGAAATGTCCTAGACTAAGAACCTAGCAGCTGCCCTGGTGAGAGTCAACCTCCTTCAGGTAGACTGGGCATTTTCAAAACTAATTTAGTCATGCCTAAATGGTCACTCATGCACGTGATAGAAAAAGTGCAATTTCAAGGGTCATAGGGAATAAATCTCAGATAAAAAAATAAGTATTAATGAAAAAATTAGTTTTTAAATACCATTTTGTCAAATTTTGAAATTTATTGTTGATATGATATCATAATCAAATTCCTCATATTTAAGGATTTTTTAAAATTTTTCCCTAAAACTTGGTAAGTCGTTCATCATATATTTTTATTGATACCCGTGTAGTATTTACACCGATACTCACTCTAAAATATATAAAATGTTCAAGAAAAAAAATCTGTAGTGATAATATATACCATAAGATGTCAGGTTGTCAAATTTACTATTCAATTTTCTATTTTCATAATAACATGAGTACCCTGCCCGTGAAATTTTTCAGTAAAACTCACTTCAGATTTTAGGTTTAATATGATTGACAAATGTTTTGATTAATGCATTAAATTTCTTTGCAGGCTTCCCATATTTTAGAAATTTCTTGCTTTTGGATATATTTTCCAAATGTCCATAAAAAGGCTTTTTAATTGATTTCCTTCAATAGGAAATTTTTTATGGAAATTTTATTTGAGTTTTTACATATTAAATATTCTCTTATTTATTTTATTTATGGGCCAAAATTTTTTTTATGGGCTTAAGATTTTCAAATTAAACTAATGGGCCTTAAAACCCATTATATTTTTAATAAGCCCAACAATCTTACTAAGCCCATTTTTGTTTTCTAACAAGCTTAATAACTTTATTTTTATTTTTTAACAAGCCCAACAAGCCTAGTTTAATTTTCTACTAAGCCCATTGGGAATTTCCAATAGCTCAACATGCTTGTTTGAATTTTACAACAAAATCCACTAAAATTTTCTCTTTCTAAAATTTTTATTAATTATTTTAGGTCAAAAATTTTTATATGAATATTTAATTGGACCTCCCATTTGATGAAATTCTTAATTGAATTTATCATATAAAATTTTATTTCTTAAATGTATAATATTTTCAATTTATTACAATTTAATCCTTTCAATTTATTTTTTTATAGAATTACCAATTAAAATTTTTGCAATTATGGTTTTATTTATTTTCCTCTTTTTTCTGGAATAGTATTTATATTTATTTTAATTTTGGAATTTCATAATTTTGTTACATGAGAACTAATTTAGTTGTAATTGAATTTTTCCCAACTAATTTGGTTTGATTATAATTATCTCATTAATTAAGCTTATCTTGATCATCATGAGCTTATGGGATAAGATGATGACTAATACATGGTGACCAAGACAAAAAGACAAAAATCATTAATTCTGTAAAATAAAATATCAACATAAAAGATAAAAAAATAAAGAGAATTTTGGCCAAGGGATTTTTTTTGTCTTGGCTGAATCTTCCCCTTATTTCAAATATAATGGTTTCATGAGCAAAAATTAGCTATTGTCTTAAAAAATCCTAGCTTTTATCAAATTTCCACGCCTTAAAGGTAGTTTACTTAGAAAATTTTTTATTTTTGATTATTTCCTTCATGTTTCCTTCTATTTGTGAGCTTGATGATTACTTCTGCACATGGATTTTGATCCATGTTGAAGGCTAAGCATGAAGGCTATGAGCAATTTTCTTGATTTAATTGTTAAATTTAATTTTTCTTGACAATAATTTAGTTTTCATGAAGAAAATATATATCTGTTATGAATATGATGTTATTTTAATATGCACATGATTTTATTCTACTTTCCTTGGTATTTTCATGTTGATTGTTGATAAAGCATGTTGATATGTTCATTTTTCTCATGATTCATGCATGTTGATGATGATTTGAGCTTGTTAGAGACTAGGTTATATATTTTTATGTTTATATGCATAAAAGTATGTTAAGAAAAAATTTCTTGTTTGTTTTTTATGTTGGCTGAATATAGCGGTGACCTTTGGATGAATTGTCCTGCTTGTTTTCATGATATTTAGGACTATTTTGTGATAATTGGAAGTTTTAGGGCCTAAAAATAATTTTCCTAAATTTTTAAGGACTTTAGAAAGGTATTTCCAAGCTTGGTTGAACCTTGTGGGGTTTTTTGTAAAGTTCTTGAATTTTTGATCATTTGGTAATTATGAAAAATATAGGGACCGAATTGCAAAAATTTTTCCAAGGCCATTAATGTGAGGCTGAAAGCTCAGTTGGTCATTTAGGAGTGTTTTCATTCATTTTTAATGTGTTTAAATGTATATCATATGTTTCTAGCCCTTTAAGGGTCTTTTTGGAATTTTATAAAGTTTAAAGGCCTATTCAGAAAAGTTAAAAAATTTTGTTCCAAGGCCAAAGGCGCTTGGCCAAATGTTTCTAATGATTTTTGGTGAATTTTTTATGTTAATTTAGATGTGTTTGATGTTTGTTTGTGATTTTAATTACATAAGGAGTAAAGTGAAAAATTATAAAAGTTTGGAGTCCATTAGATAAACCCTTGAATTCTAGGTTAGGTGAGTCATTTCAACATCAAATCATCCATTTAGTGCGTTTTGGACATTTTAGGAGCATTTCTAGCATTTTTAGCCATTTGGGAGCCAAAATACAATTTTCAAAAATTTAGGCACATATTAGCAATTTTGCATTTTAGGTTAAATTTGATGTTCGAGGTATCCATTTAGGGTCTAATCATCATTTCATGAATTTTTTAGTCTTTTGGGTTATCGAGATACTTTCATGTTAAAGGTAAACTTCAGGACATTTCAATAATTTACCTTAGAACTGAGTCCTATTTGATCATCAAGATACTTTCATGTCGAAGGTGCATATTAGGGATAGGTTTGTCCTTTCATGATGTTTTCAAGTCATTTAGGTTACCAGAATACTTTCACGTCAATGGTATACCTTAAGGATATTTTATTAATTCACCATAGAACCGAGTCTTTTAGGGTCATTAGGATACTTTCATATTGAAGGTATACTTTAAAGGATATTTTGGTCCTTTCGACCAAGTTCAAGTCTTTAAAGTCTAGTTTTGTACTTTTCATTAAACCTCGGTTTTAGGACCAGCTTTTATTATTTTCACAAAACTAAATCTTTTTTAAAAAGCAAGGAAATGGTTCTGAGTTAAAGTAATTATGGAATGTCTTTTAGTGTATGGACGGGGTTTTGTGGATTATTTTAATAATGATATCCTTTTTTTCTAAACAAGTAAAATCGAGATTTTTTAATTTTTGTAAAAATAAAATCTCTCGTATTCTTTAAATCCTCTAGTATGGTGTGAAAGATATTTTACTTTTTTAAAAATATAAAAAAACTCGATTTTACTCAAATGGAATAATAAATTTAGTTAGAAAAAATTTTGAATTATGGGAATTATAATTAAACACTGAATATTGAAACTCACTAATGATCAAGATTTAAATTAACACATAATTAATAGGTACCAAATTTTGAGAATCATAAGAGGGATCATCTTTACTTGTGATTGTAATCAGCTCCCAAACCCTGTCACGTGATCTTTAATACGAGTGTAGACCTCAAAGTTTATTTCTAAGGCTTTTTGAACCCTTAAAATATGAACTCCAATATATTACCAATCTAACCTAACCAAAATAGATTGGTGGTGACTCTAAGAGAAATGGTTGTTTCGTAATGACTAATTAAGGTTAAGTCGAGTGAGTGATTCATCTTAATGACTCACCTTTTAGATTCAAGGGATCAAGGCTCGCGTCCTAGCCACATTGCAACAACATCAATCCTCTTTGATAAAGTATCTATACTTTCTAGGAAATTCAAAGTTTAAGCAAAATTCATAAAAGTATCTGTACATGTTCATGCAGTATCAATGCATTTGATAGTTTTTCTAAAAATAACTTAGAGAAACTTGTAATTTTTCATTTCAAAATCCATGGTTTGAAGTAATCATGTAAACTTTTGACTTTTAACAATAAATCTTACTTCCATTAAGCCTTGTAATAACAAAAGTTTGAATTAAAATAACTTTTGAAGTTATATCTGAAAAGAATTTGCATATCAATCATATTAAGCATTGTGTCCAGCAATATGCAACCTTAAAGCGTTGAATATGTGATTTTTCATTCAAGAGGCATATGCACAAGTTCATATAATAATGTTCACAAACTTGTTCAAGCCATAAAAGCATATTTACATAAGCATAATACATTATCAACCATATTAAGCCTTATATAAGTAAAATACCACATATCATCTGAGAGACATAAAGATTGCTAAAAACATGTTCATGGTATTAAAACTTACTCAAATAAGTTTATTTATACACAACGTCATAGTATAGATCAATTAAGTCTTAAATATTCAAGATTTTGATTTTTGGTACTTTAAAATCTTATTTTTACTAGATACAAGGCCTTGAAAGATAGTCAAAACTTGTTAAGCACATTTTTAACCAACTTGAACTTTCTAAACAATTTTTAAGTGATAAAACAAGTTGCTCAAGTGATCGTTGGCCTTAGAAAGAAAGAAATCAAAAGGTTAACTCTTGAAAACCATAAATTTCCTTGAAAAATACAACTTAAATGGGCAAAATGTTGGGAAAATATTTTAAAGTTCTTTGAACCATTTGGAGGGGTTTTATATCATAATTTAAAATTGTCCAAATGGTTTCAATGCCTATATTTCTCAAAAGCAAAATTTATTCTTTTGAGCCATAAAAGACTTCCAAAGCTTATTATACATTGTAAATTTGTCCATTTTTTTTATTTGAGCAAGTTTATGAAAAATACATAAAGGCATTTTTCACTTAAAAAATTTCTAAAACAAAATTTTACATTATATTTTACTAGAAATCTCAAAATCATTTAACGTTATCAAGCTTTCTACGCTTCCCTTAAGGATGTGCATTAATACAACTTAATCATACAAGTATGCATCCTAATTTCTTAAAGCATGATGCTAACAAAAACAAACTTTCATACATAAAGTCATGCTTGAGCTTACGTTCCAATGACACTATTTCATAATATCATTTCACCAATCATAGAAATACGTCATCATAAAATAAAATGCATATTCAAATAGGCTCATACATATTCAAGATGCAATACATGTATGTTCATTAAAAACACTTTGCACCAACAATCATAATTAACTCATAACAAGATATAGCAATAAAATTCAAGCATATATAACATCAAATAATCAAACAGTAATATGCAACCAAAATACATATTCAATAAGCTTAAGGCCTAAAGGTTACCCATATTCCACTATGTGTTTAAAGCATCCAATTAAATTGCTTTGTTCCTGATGACTTTAATATAGCTATAAGAGATAATCACTTGGATTTTGGTACTCAAATTACTTTGGGTTTTTGAAGGTTAGTTACTAAGCCTCTTGTTCCTTTTGGAACCTATAGTTGTCTAATTTTATATTAAGCCTTTCTTTTAATAGCATAAGTATTTATAATATGACCATGATAATTACAGTTAGCACATTTGGTCATACTCAAGTGAAAAGATCATTTTCAAAAACAAATTGTTTTTCACTTATTAGGCTTCCAAGTTTCTTTTTCAAATTAAAATTTTTTCTCTAAATTTGATTTTTCTTCTGACAAGCTTCAAATTTCACTTTGAATTTCTTAGTTTGGTTTCCACATCATTCTTTGTTTTCAACAAAAAATCATTTTCAATTTTTAATTTAAAACTAATTTCTTATATTTCAAATTCATTTTCTCAAACTTTATTGCCACTTTATCAAATGCATATTGTAATTCATAAAAAACATAGAAATTGGATTCATAAAAGTTAGAGGTTACCATAGGCTCTTCCAGAGCCATGAAGTATAGGTTCAGCATTTTATAATCACTAGAGTCATCATCAACAGAATTGTCATCTCTATTCCATGTGGCTATCATTGCTTTCCTCTTGGCCTTTTGCTTTTTCCATAATAAACAATCATATTTAACATAGCATAATTTCTTGCAAAAATAGCACATCATTTGATCAACCTTGTTTATTTGAGATGTTTTACCCTTGTTCATCTTTATGAATTTTTTAAATCTTTTGGCAAAGATGGCCATCTCTTCATCTTTAATATCCTCCTCTCTCACATTGATGAATGATTTTAATGTAACTCTAACCTTCTTTTATTGTTTTGTCCATGCTTTATCTTCATCTTATATATAAGGAGAAAGCTTGTTAGTTCATCGTCATCTTGGCGCATTAGATTGGAGAAAATATTTTTCATTTTGGAGTGGGACAGGATCACCTAAACGAGTCACTTGTTTGACTATTCTTATATGGCTAATACGAAATGGCTAAAAAATTGGAGTTGTTATCGATTCTTTTAGGTAAGTGTGATCAGACACCTATTAAAATCAATCCCTTTAAAATTCTGTAATCATTTTTAAAAATATTAATTTTAAGTCCGTGTTAAAACTAAAGAAAGTTGGTCACTCATAGGGAAAGATGGCTATCTCTTCATCTTTATTATCCTTCTCTTTCACATTGATGAGTGATTTCAATGCAACTCTAACCCTCTTTTATTATTTTTGTCCACACTTTATCTTTATCTCATATGTAAGGAGAGAGCTTGTGAGTTCATCTTCATCGTGGCGCATTAGATTGGAGAAAATATTTTTTGTTTTGGAATGGGGTAGGATCACTTGAGCAAGTCGCTTGTTTGACTATTCCCGTATGGTTATTACGAAATGGCTAAAAAATTGGAGTTGTTATCAATCCTTTTAGGGAAGTGTGATCGAACACCTATTAAAACTGATTCCTTTAAAATTTTGAAATCATTTTTAAAATATTGATTTTAAATTTGATGTTAAAACTAAAGAAAGTTGGCCACTCATGGGGAAGGATTAGCAGCCCTATAATGCCCTAAAATTGGTATTAATAGCCATACGTATCTTAGTTCGAGTCTAGTGATTCTAGTTATTCGTATTTAGGCACAATCCCCTAACAATTTTCCTATGACCCTAATAGTTTGAAATATTGTAGGGTTTTCATTTTTTTTAAAGGATGATACTTAGAGGGTATTCCATAATTGGATTCTTAAAGTCCAAGCCATTCATATGGGTAAAGACTCGAAAAAAACCTTTAATCCAAGAAATATTATCTTATTTTGATAAGAATTAAATACATAATCACGTTAATTAAGAATTGAATCACAAAGTATAGAGCAAACGAATCCTGAATCATATAATTAAAAAATTAATCCAACAAATAAATGCAGTAAAAGGGGATATTGAAGGGAATGTATCCTAATGTTTCAGATGTTCACAAAAGTCACTAAACTGAAGATAAGCTTCCCAAATTTAGGACTGACTCAAACAGACTCCAAAGGTTGTAAGTGATACACCACTGAAAAGCTGAGTCCATAAAGTTTCAAGTAAAAATAGTGAAAATTTCCCAAAAATTTATATAAGGTATGAAAATATTTCTTTGATCAACTTTGGCTATAAGATACGAGGTATCCATAGAGCAATAGTATAAAAATTTCTATGGATTTGTTCAGACTTGAATAATCGTATAAATACACCATTAGAAAGTAATTCAAAGTATTTTGATGGAAAAATATGTAAAGGATGAAAATGGGATGTCATATGACCCATTTTTACTAGAATGCAGGGGATAGCCCAACGTAGTTAGGAAAACTTGGTTCGTTGAAGGCCTTAACAACCTCAAAACGTTACAAAGCCAGAGCCATTGGAAAGCTAACAAAAAAAACGTTTGAGATTGGAGGTTATTGGAATTTATGGAGTTCCCATGAAAGATATGATATTATTTGAATCAGATCCATCACAAATCTAATCACTACTAGAAATAGTGAATGAAAAGTTTACGAGTTCTTAGATATACATGGTGTCCTATACCTACCTTTTGAAGTTGATTCTTCAAATATTCAAATTTCCTTATGCAAGGGTCTAAAGTGACAATGAATGATCGAAGAATGATGCTTTGAGGCCTGCTAAAGTGTTGCTTTAAAATGGTATCAAATTTGAAAATTTAGAAATTCGCATTCGAATGCTCTTCCTTATATCAATTTTCAAGCGTGCATTCCTTTATGTGTTTTTCCTAAGTAAAAGGACACCCAATGTTGCCTTTATGACCGTAGACCATGAATTAATAACCTACTTTAAGACCAATCATTGATGCTTGAACACTACATGATTAATACACAAATGGACTCTCCCATACAAAAGGCATTCGTATGCCTTCTTTGTGACTTTAAATGATGAATCGACTACCTATTTGGTGCCAATCTATTAGTGCTCGAGTTCTACATAAAGGGCATTCATATGCCACTTTGTGACCTATTTTGAGGCTAGTCCATTGGTGCCTAAACGCTATATAATGGATACTATTACAATCACACAAAGGCTCAAAAACCTAATCTAGATTTATTCAAGACTTAAAACCAACTAAAGGTATTTTAAAAACATTTAATAAAGCCTTAAACTAGCTACAAATCCAAGCATTATTAAGCTTATTATGTCTTAAGTTTATGGTGAACATGATGGAAAACAGTGGACCAAATTTAACTCATTTGTTGAGCTAACTATGACCTAGTCTTAGGGGGGTTTTTAGAAATCATTTTTCACTCAAACAAACAAGCACTTTAGCAAACGTGTAGTAAACTAAAATATGGATGATTAAAGCACAAGAAAAATGCATAAAACCTAACTCAGCCTTCATGACCAAGGCTACGAAATATTTGACCATCTCTCTTTCATGTTTCAAGCATCCAAAATTAGCATTCACTCTATCTAACAAATATAAATTATCCATAGAATTAGGACAATACTTGAGGCCATAAGGAAACGCTATAGCTAGATAGCCGAAGTAATCTAGCCTCATCGTTTTTGTACCTAGATCATCAAGATATGAAGCCTATATACCAAAGACATGGTGGAAAGATGCATGGCCACACAAGTCATCAAGAGATCACACCATTTCATAGACTAAGAGACTTACATGAGAGGAAACATGATACAAGCGTATTAAGACCATAAAAAATGGCCACCAAATTCCTCCAAAAAAGTTGAGAGATCTAAAGACATTTTCCAAGAAAATCCCTTTAACTTTTCTTTTTCTGTGTTTGCTCTTTTGTTATGCAACCTTTTTTCTCTTTTTAAAATGCCGTTTTGTGTCGTGAATGAACAGGGGAGAATTTCCAACAAGCGTTGGCTAGCCAAGAACTAAAAGGCTTTAGGTGTGTTTTTTTTTT
>JBBYHM010357296.1:0-21882 GCA_038381775.1 Adansonia rubrostipa | reverse complement strand
CCCCCCCCCCCCCCCCCCCCCCCCCCCCCCCCCCCCCCCCCCCCCCCCCCCCCCCCCCCCCCCCCCCCCCCCAAAACAACAACTTATAAAGAGAAATCACATCAATGTCGTTGAATATGCCAACTTAAAACCTGACAAACAACAGTTATTCAGTTAGTGCACGGAATTAACCTAGGATTCCGACCTATACGCTTTAGTTTGTTGAGTTTTTTAAATAAAATATAATTGAATTGTGATTGGAAAATTCCAGTTTCTTTTAATAATCTTAGCTTGCACTTTATAACGAGTAGTTATCTGATATGCACATGGTGAAAAAAATTATATGTTTATAATTTGTAAGTAATATATGTTTTTAAAATATATTTAAAAAATAAATTATAAATAAATAAATATATGTCATATTATAAATTTTTTTATGATATTTTTTATGTACAAAATAAATATTCATATAAATTCACATTAAGATATAGCTATAATTAAAGTTTGAGCAATGGTGAAACCTTAGTCCTTATCTATCCGTACATGGCCTCCATCTTCTTCCCTTTATAGTCATCCAAATAGACATGCATCGTTATCATCATCTTCTTTCACATATATTATCTCACCAAAAACAATTTACTTTAATTATGGATACATTATCTTTTCAACTTATAATTAATAGTCGGCAAATCAGTCCAATTTGATTGATGGTAAAAATATGTGTTTCTTTTTTTAATAAAATTATAAATATATATAATAAAACTTATAACGATAATCAAATGTTATATCTTTATTAAAAAAATTATAAAATTATATTAACCAATAAATTATCATATAAATAAATTCAATATAAAATTAAATCAAACTATAAAGAGTTTTAAGAAGTTTTAATATCTTTTAAAAAAGCATCAATGGGTCTCCAGCCCAAGTGTTTATCAGTATATCCTTCGTTCTCCTTTGCGCTAGTAAGTACCGCTCCTAATGTGGTCCACATCCGCATGATGGACTTCCACGTGGCTTCAACCAAAGGTGCAGTTAAAAATTTGTGGGAGATCAAATTAGAAATGAAGATCTAGCATTGCATTATTCTTTTTTCTTTGCTTAATTTTTACATAAAACTAAATTCTTACTTTTTATTTCAGTGAACATTAATGTCGTTGGTATTGTACCAATATCGATTGATATGTATTAATTTTAAAATAAAATCAAGTATTATAAATATTATATTATTTTAATTTTTGTACTAAATATATCGATCAATACTGATCAATATCGCTTTATAATATGTACAAAATTTTATTTTTTTAAACAATTTTCACTTATTTGATATTTAAACCAATTTTTAATATTTTTTATCTCGATATTTTTATTTTTTTCATAATAATATGTTCACTAAATTAAACTATTGAGTAATAATTTTTACATTTTTCAAATATTTTTAGTTTGGTTATTTGATATTTAAAAGACTATATATTTAATATTTATAATTTAATTTATATTTGTGTACAATCATTTATATATAATATATGTATATTTGTATCTGTATATAATATATTTTTATTAAAAAACTTAAAAATAATTTTAATATATATAAAAAATATTTCAAAAAAATTAATAAATTTAAAATAATATGTCAAAATAAATCAAAGTAAATATATTAATACTAAAACAAAAATGATAAAATTACTAACACAGTATTTACTTTCGGTGAAGATTACTGTTATTATAAAGTTAAAACTATGATTTGACATCATTTCTGCCACAAAGTAAAGCTATCCTCTCAGTCTCACACGTGCACAGTTACTTGCAGTTTACTTTTGTAATATTCTTTTGCAACTATTAGACTAGACTAGACTAGACTATCTTAATAATTAAGGTGATTCTAGTTAGGAAGAATACTATTTATGTTTTTCTGTCCATATCTCTCGACCGACATTTCATCCTTGAAAAAAAAAATTAAAAAAAAATCTTTTTTCCAACTAAATTACAAGAAAAATTCTCCAGCTCGTCAATTGTCAATGTCGTCACAACGTTCAATTGTTCATTCCTCATTCTGTTAATTAATAATCATTTATTACTTTGTGGATTGAGGGCAGCTACATCCCTCAATTGTGAAACAATATCTTTTTTAATTTTTCCTCTTAAGTTAGTATGAACCAAATGAAATTAAGTACAGAAATTAAAAAAAAATATATATATATATATATATATATATCTCATGCAACAACACTTAAGGTTATAAATTTTACATTGCATCATCATTTTATCGAGGGATTGAGTAAATAAAATATATATTTTCCACTTTTATTAAAAAAAATCATAAATTAGATTAGGGTGTAGGCATCTTTAACTAAACATTGATTTGTTTATTTTTTATATTTTAATTTATTTATAGCTTTTAATCTCTATTTAATTAATTTACTTTGCAAGGTATTATATACCTCAAGCTTTTCTGAAATCGTAATCTCTAAAAATCTGTCAATAATATTTTACCAACTAAGCTATCAATCAATCGGCTATTATAAATTTGTTTAAGTTGACTTGTTCGAATTATATTATGGCACTTTTGTGATTAGTGAATTAGGTTTAGTTTTGAATTAGTTAAGAGCCGTGTTATAAAAGACTTTGCCTTGGGTATAGATGCCTCGGTTGGACTTTGACTATAAAACAATAAATTTTAACGTATTGGGTGAAAAATTTTATTTAAAAGAAAAATAATGATTTTTTAAAAAGAAAAAAAAGTTATTTAATGGGTAAGTAGTTTTTGAAAAAATATATATATATTTTAAAAAGAGACAGGAAAGGTAATTCCTTAACTATTAATTCGAATATTTATTTGCAATTTTACTATTTCTTGAATTTAATTCCTTCACTAAACTAATTTTTCGTGCGAATGGCCATTGAAATTAGGGTTGATATGAATTTTTGGTTTTTTTAACATTTTTTTTCTTTTTTAAACTTTTTTTTTAAAAAAAACTCCATTAATGAAATGATATTATCTTTTTAAGTGCTTCAATTCGCTGGAATGGTAAACCCATTTTTCTACTTTTTCAAAAAATAGGATTCCAATTTCCTTTCTTCCATATATAATAAAAAAATGAATAAGTAACTTCAAATGAATGATTTTGTAAGTTACATATCTTAGGCATGGATTATATCCGAATAAGCTCCAAAATTATTTCAAAGAAATATCTTCCTCACTTTTCTTTTTCTTTGATATACAGCAACCAATGATTAGAAACTTTTAATTAAATATATATATATATATTTAATAGAATAACATTTTATACTTTGTTAAACTCAAAAATATACTTTTTAGTATTTTTTTATTTTTATATCTAATTAAAATCTAAATTTGCCCCTTGAATTTTTTGTCCTTCCACCCCTCCTTTACACATAAATTTAACCCTACTTAATAGGGGGGGAAAAAAACCCTTCTCTATTACATACTGAACTTACTTTTTGGGTATACCAATTAATTTGCAGTTTTCTCTCATATGAAAAGACATGATGAACATGCCATTACAAGACAGATATCGTAGCTAGAAGCCAGTTCTGAAAATCATTTCAAGTCCCCCCCACCTTCGCCTTCCAATTTTAACTTTACGTCTTTATCTGATAACAAAAGTATTGAAAGCTCTTCCTTTATGGCAATGGGGGAGAGCCAGCAGCTTCCCACATGGGAAAGAAATGTCATGGCCCATTCTTTTCATCGATTAGGTATTAATTTGACATATGATTGCCAAAGACCACCAACGTTTTTGTCGGCATTGGTGTCAATTTATTCTTAATTATATTTACGCAATCAACCAAAAAAAAATCGAATTCATTTTTTTATATTTGAAGGTGCTAGGATGTGATCTTTGATCACTAAAATTAAAAATTCATTATTTTATAGCAAGTCACTTGACCGTCAAATCCAAATTATTGAGAGTGGTTAGATAACCTTATGAACTAGCTAGGGTTCTTCTTCTTTGGTAAACCAAGTCCTTTTCAAAACTTCCTATCAAATAAAGCTTGAAGAATTTCCAAGTACAATCGACCAAACTTAGTTGCTAAGGGAGAAAGAGTGGAATATTAATGTAACCTTTGAAGAAAAATTGGAATTGATGTAGCAATGAAACGAGTCATGAGAACGTGAAGTGTATAGAATGTTAGGCGTAAATTAACGATCCTTACTAAGTGGAAATGAAATCTTTGCTTGAATAAGCATTAATTCCTACTTCTTAGTAGTAAGTTCTTATTATTCTTTCTTCTTTATAATGTGTACGAACCCAATTGTACACGCATATGTGATTCTTCATACGTTGGACTTCATTCTTTTTTGTCCTCATTCGCCCATAGTTTTTGTCTACAAATACTCCAATTGAGTCGATTAAATTCCTTTTCGGCCATAATCTTTGAGTCAAATGATGCCAAATAACAAAAGGTCCAAAGCCCCCACATTTTTTTTTCATATTAGTAACCCAATTTTAATCTCGACGTATTCATCAAGTATTAGAGTTAAAACTCGAGAAATTATCTTATACTCTAATGGTAGCGGCTAAAAACAATTAAAAGACTCAAAATTTACTTATGCACAGATATTTTACATTTAAAATACATCATTAGAAGAATTTTGATTTTTTTTCCTTTTTCTTTTAATACTTTTCCTTTTATATTTGGTGGAAGTTGAAAGATGTGAGAACGATGGATACCTAAACAATAACATAAAATCTCACAACAAATCACAATTTTGCACGCATTTTGGTTATACTTACTAGTTTCTTATGCCCGAAATCAGTGATTCCCACGTTAAATCCGCGTGCTTAAAGCTTTAGTAAAATCAAATATATTCAAAGCTCGCAAAACTTAAAGGACAGCAACGAAAGATTTGAAAAGATTAGATAGCTACTTCAAGATTTGAAAAGATTAGATAGCTACTTCAAGATTTGCCACATTGGAAGAAACTGATTCTTTAACTGTTTAACATATACAAAGAAATACATAATAACAATTAATTAAATGGATGAAATTCATATAATGGCTCTTGGTATGGTACCGGTATCAGTTATATTAGTCGGTTTACATCGGTTTTTAACTAAACTGATATCGCAACTTCTTATGTTGCTTTAATTTTAGTATCGGTCGAAAATAGTTACATTGGCCAATACATAATATAAGTTCCTAAAACAAAGACCGATAATGATCGTAAATTTGATAAATTGGACATAATGACTTCTAAATTTATTTAATATTAGACAAAATTACTGATAAATTTGATAAATATTATATATAATTACTTGTAAATTTAACGGTCATTAAAAAGTTTCAGCCTTACTACTTAGACTGATATTGATATTCTCATATTTGATGATATTTTTTTAAATATGATATATAATTAATGAGTATTTGATATATGAAATTTATTTACTCTTATTTATTTCATAATTGATTTATATATATAAAAATTAAAAAAGTTCAAAATCCAACAAATTCAAAATGGTACATGAAAACACAATGGCATTCTACGTACTACTACTAGAATAAAAATAATATGCCTATCGACGTGATATTGACTACTTTAACTCATATAGTTTACATCTATACGTGTAGGATGGTATTTTAAGATTGATAGCCGGTTCTCTACTTTGAGAGGTGAGAAGGAAACTGAAGCACAAGCTTGAAATGAAAACAAAGATTAAAAGGGCGTTTTGGGATGTTCTCCGATATTTAAGTCTAACAAAAGGTTTCATAGAAAGAGTAATATAGTAAGGAAGAAGATAATGAAAGGTCATCTTAGGGTTTTCCAGCTTATCTCATGCAATACCTTTCACATATGGTGCATGTTATGGAATCTTGGGGTTGCTTGCTCGGTTTTCCCACCAGCCAACTGTGATAATTGTTCGTCCACATAAATTTTTTGGGATCAAGGTAGTACAGGACATGTGTCATTCATTTTGAGGGTATGATCGATGATCTAAAGCTGAAATAGCTTTTGAGTTTGTTTCAGTGTTGGACCTTAACCTACATAAAATGGGCATCAACGATATGCACTTGGGGAGATTGGACCCATTGATCGACCTTCATAAGGAAATACTTCGAACGAAAATATTGGGGCATCGCATTTTCGCGTATAGTAGTTTGATGTTTTTCTAATTTCTTCTTTCTTTTTTAGGGTAAGGAAGAAAAGAACATATGATGCCCTATTATTTGGCCAAATTCCAAATTAATCATTATTTCTTTTTCTTTGCTTCCCTTTCCATCTGCTTGCTTTGATTGGTTAAACTACGAGGAAGAAAGACAATGACAGCCAATGAAATGGTCAAAAAGAAGAGAGCTTATTTAGAACTGTCCTGAAGAAGAAAATATAGTCCACAAGACTAGAAAATGCAAAAGAATGGTAGAAGAGAATAAGATTCAGCGGTCGCAACAAAACATATATATATATATATATATATATATATAATAAAGTACATTAAGAGGATCATTAATTTACATCAGTATAAAATTAATTTATTATATATATATATTTTTTTATAAATTTATAGACAATTGATATTATAACAACTAATAGTTGAACTTAATGATATAATCGTACTTGTTATCCATATAACATTTTAAATCAATCCAAAATCTATATCATATCGACTAAAAATATTATTTTTTTATATGTATTTAACGGTTAAAATTTTTTATATAAAATTAATAATTAGACATTTTTAATTTTCTTGAATTTTAATGTACATGATCTATATGAATAGATAATGAATTATGAAAATTGAATTAAATAAAAACAAATCATTATAAAAAAATGAAAAAAATATATAAAACTGAGTTAGTTTTTAGTTACCGAATCCTTCTTACTATAACTATTTGGATGTTTTGCACAAAAAAAAAAAAAAAAAAAAAAAAAAAAAAAAAAACAACAACAACAACAAAGAAAGATGGAATGCTTTCCCCGCGTTTTTTTAATTGCAGTTTTTTAAGTTGAATTCCCTTGTAAACCCATTCTGAGCTACCATACTGTAAAAGATCAAAAGCTTCAAACATTTAAATGTAATAATATACAGTTACCCCATATATGGACACTGCATCAGGGCAAAGGAAAATGTGTATATGTACAAATTTAAATCAAAGTAATTTTGTATTCTAAACAAAAAACAACACAAAATATAATATTAAAACATGACAAATTTAAAGAAGAATATATTAAAATTTATATAATACAAATCATTGATATATCAACATGTATATAAATATAATATTTCAAACACATATTATAAAATTTAGAGGAATCGATGACGATTAACAATTATCTCTAAAAGATAAAAAATTATCTTTAAAAGCTTCATGAAAATTATTTTAACAATCATTCTCTAAAATTATTTTTAAAAAAATTTTGAGATGACATTCACTATCAGTACTGTTAAGTTCAGGATAGAAAAAATATTTTCTTTAATTGTTATCTCATCTCATTCTTAAAAAATCTCTTATATTTTAATGATAATTATAACATAAAAATAATACAAACGCAATAGAAACATACTTATCGGTTCCATACAAATTTAGGGTTCAACCTAGCTAATGATTCATCTATTTTTTTTTTTTTTTAGAAGATAGATTTCAATAAAAGAATTCAATTTCCAGCACTTACATTTTTTTTTTCTTAATTTTCTTTAAATCTTGACTTCTTTTGTATGAAAAGGAAAAAGAGTCAGTATGACACTAACGGACTTCAGTAGAAATGCTTTTGAAAATCTCTATATCATACCTAACCTAGCTAGCTGTCCAGACAAACAAAAAAGAAAAAGAAAAACAAACTGATTAGTCGCATAATAGAAATAAGAAGCCAAAAGACTCACTATAATGATTAAACAAAGCTTTTTTTTTTCTTTCAGAAAAAAACGTCTGGAAGCTTTGAAATTGTTGTCAACTGTCAACAAAGCGTGTATAAAGTTTTGATTCTCCTAGGTAGATTACCTTTCCCACAAGGCAAATATTGTGATTCCGTAGTGATAAGATATATTTATATTTATTATATTTTTAAAAAAAATTATTCGTTAATTTTAAATAAGATTAATTTTAAATTAAAAATAAATAAAAATATTAATTGAAAAATTAAAAACTATGATTTTGATTATTGATTTTCATACTATTTTTGACAAAATAAAAAGAAAACATCTTTTAAATTCAAATTTAACTCATTTGATTATATTTAGATCTACTTTTTATCCAAAGAAAAGAACATTTGGTAACCTATTTGAACTCTTTAAACTAATTTACCCATGTTCAAACCGATGCACAAATGGCAACGGTCAACAAGGCGTGTATAATTTTGGTCCTAGCCAGACTACCTTTCCCACAAGGCAAAAATTACGATTCCAGTCATTGGTTTTCATGCTCCTTTTGACAAAATTAAAATAAAATTGATATTTTTTTTTTAAATTCGAAATTCAACACAGCTGATTGTATCTAATAAATTTATGATTCGATATCGATATTTACAATTATTTCCCTATTCTTTGACCAAGAACTTCTTTGTAAGAAAAAAAAAAACATTTTGTAACTTCAACTCTCAAATAATTTACAAATGTTCAAATAGTATTTTTCTTAATCGTATAAATGCATAAATTTGTTTTTACCCCTAGAAGAGTAGCAAGATTTCAATCCTCTACTCTAAAGCTTGATACGAAAAATAATTAAAGTATGATTTAAAATAAAAAATAACATAAACATGATATAAATATACGAATGTATTAAAATATGTGTAATATAAATTATTAATATATAAAAATTAATATATCATATATATAATAATATATAAATATAACATTAATATATAAATTACTATATCAATTTTATGGCTATATCTCGTAGTTCCCCACTCGAGCCAGCTCCAAACATGCTTCAATGGGTTTGTTAACTTCTAGAAATTGGGCTTCAAAGTTGCAGTTCTTGATTCAGACCAATGTGGAAGCCGAGATGACTCTGGCTCATCCCTAAAGCAACCCTGCTCCAACGGAGCCCTAACTACAGCACTATCTGTGTTATTAACGCTTGACCAATTGTCTCAAATCTTGGAAATTAAACAACTTTAGCCCACCTAGAATGACAAATGAAAATTAGCGGGCTCAAGTGAGGTGGTTACTATGTTTGACAATTTAAGTATCGTTTATATCATATTTATATTATTTTTTATATTTTAATTATATTTAAAATATTATATATTGTTAAATAAATTTTGATATATTAATAATTTATATTATATAAATTTTATATTATATGTTTATATTTTTTTTATCATATCATATTTAAAATGATATTTAAATATGATCACCGTTTTTAAAATATTGATATGATTGTATCTCTTTTTTTTCTTTTAATGTTTCATTAATTTGGTTTCTATTTTATTTGTTATACAAGAAGTTTTATGTATAACCTATATACTTGGAGTGCATGAAGAATGAATTAATGGCTATTTTTTTTTTTAATTTAATGATTTCAAGTTCGAACTTTTAACAATTTTATGAATTCAAAACTCCGTCAACCAATGAATTAAAAAAAAATGGAAAGAAAAGATTTAGCAGAGTTTTGGGCTTTTTATTTAGCCTAGGATTGATATGGGGCAAGAAGAAAACCTACTAATCCAAAAATCATAGGTTGCTGCGATTCAACTTCTAATCAAAGCAATATGGAGACCAGGGCTGGCCCAAATAGAAAGTCTACTTCTATCGTAAATTTCATAATTTAGAAACAATATAAAAATATTAATGTAATATGTTTAATACACATACTATATTTTTATTTATAGTTTTGACATATTTAATAGTTTGTTTTGTGCTTATTTTCCATAAATAAAAAAATTGACCATTTTCTGTTTTAAGGTTAGCACTTAAATTAGTACTAATTAACATCTACTTTTAATTTGTAGTTTTCCTCTCATTATTTTGGTGCATTATTTTTCTCTCTCATTAATTATGTCTTGTTCACCTATATATTATGGAGGAACATTGACCACACATGCACATGTTTGTCAGGTTTTCAAACTATAATTTTTGACAGATGGAAAAAAAAACATATGATATGAGTAGAAAAAAAATGAAAGATTTGAGCTTCAATTTCATGATTGTGATTTTTGATCATGTATAGTTAGGGTAAGACCAAAGTTGATTAAGTTATGCAACATAAGAAAAAAAAACAAAACAAAACAAAAAAGCTTGCAACAAGAAGGTGAAAGATTTATTTCCAACAATATCAAAGCTAGATTGTCATAAAAAGCTAGATTGTCATACACTATCACCTATCCGAGTGTTCAACCTCTAACAGTAGTCAAATATTATGCTAGTAGTATATGCAACCGCCTCTCTTTGTTTTTCCAAAGTTTCAAAAGTTAAACTTAATCTTTCATAAGTTATTTCTATTTGTGTATGACCCGTAAGGTTCCCTAACATGTTAACAAAAAACTATCAATATTGTAATCCTTAATTACTTCATATTATATGAATCAAATCATTTGAGTTCATCATTAATTCTTTAATTAACCAATCTTATATATCTATATCATGGTTGTCATCTAGTAATAAGTCATAACCCCAATTGTTAAGAAAGACTAATAAAGTTTGACCAACCTATTCATGTCTAATTTCTTGGTGTAATTATTATCGTTTCATCATTTAATATCTCATTTTGATTTTGAGTGTGGATAGGTTGTTAAATTTTGAATAAGCTTTAGAGCTACTACAGAACTTCATTCCACTATGGCTAAAGATCTCTTGAGCTAATCCTTATCAAGACGAGTTGAGATATTTTTCCGATCACTCAAAGTGTTTAATCTTATCTTGCCTACTTATGCATAGCCATATGCCTCTTGTTATACTCAAAATAACTTGGCTGAAGCATTCATGATTAGGACCGTACGTAAAATCATAGTATAGCAATTCTTATATAAGATCACTAGCGTTCTTAAGTCATGGGATCACTTATACAACTATCAAATGAGAATATTGTTACAAACACCAAGTAAAATACCAAATGACATTAACGTACCATGTTATGTGCAATGAACAAATCTATCCAAATTTCAACTTATGATATCAGTTGCTTGCTTTGTAATCAAGTGTATAACCATGTGCTGGTTTCAACAGCTTTATAATAAGCTATACTGGCAAAGCATTGACTAGGAACAATTTAAAAATAATGTTTTGATGCAATGATAATCTCAAACTTACAACTTCTTGTAATTCCCTTGTGAAGCCTATTTATTCTATAAATTTTATCATACAGGTAATAACAAATATTTATACAAAATTTGTAAATAAAAAATATCTTAATAGTAATAATAATGTCGTTTAGTATTGCATGTATCTCACCACCAATCCACTTGATCTAGTAACATACACCCATAACTTGGCATAGTGAACATTCTTGTGAAATTTTTTTTATTAAAAATAATATAGTTGAGATAAAGGTCAGATTATGTCATAGACCTCGAAAAAAGTTAATATTGATGTTTACAAATTATTCATCAAGTGAGATTGTTAGTGAGACTTGAACTTTAATAGTAATAAGATATTAACAAATACTCAATCAATTGAATCGACCCACGTTGGCTGCTCATAATTGTTTTACACTTTTGCTGCACTCTATGTCACTGTTCCAATTAATTGGTTGAGCTCCAACCACCAACTCCCACATCGTAAAGACAAAAGTGGTTGTTGGTTGATTGTTTCAACTTGAGCAAAACAGTTTTGCTGTGCATCACATGTAGCCTATGACATTGTTTCCTTTGCAGGAAATTCTACAGATTATTTCCATGGTCTTGCTGGTTCCTTTTCTTTTTAGGTAACATGTAATGCTTGGTCTCTATTTACTTTCGTTGTGGAATTTGGAAAAAGAATTCATTCCATGGTGTCAAAACAAAATTCCAGCACCACCTTTTTTTTTCTTTGTATCTCTTTACTCCATAATTTTAAATATAATTAGATGAATATGAGATAAATAAAATAATTAAAACACAATATGAATACATATATTAAAATTTATATAATAAAAATTATTAATTTATCAAAATTTATATAAATATAAAATACTTAAAATATGATTATGACAAAATAAAATACATAAATATAACATGAATATGTAAATTACTCTTTAGAACATCAAATAAGGGGCCTAAGTACCTTTAGAGTCGTCTAAATTCTTAGGTTAAGGATGGTGGGATTCTTTGCTTACTTTAACTTATCTTGGAGTTTTTAAAGCATCCTTCAAAATCCACATCATTAAGACCTGTAAAGTGGGGAATG
The DNA here is from genome assembly GCA_038381775.1 of Adansonia rubrostipa. Taxonomy (NCBI): domain Eukaryota; kingdom Viridiplantae; phylum Streptophyta; class Magnoliopsida; order Malvales; family Malvaceae; genus Adansonia; species Adansonia rubrostipa. The sequence goes on along the minus strand of JBBYHM010357296.1, from coordinate 9,619 downwards.
AAACAATTAACTTTGGGGCATAAACTCTCCTTCACCCTCCTAAGGAATTGTTTGAATAACTTTAGGAGGACGCAAGTCTCATTCCATTCACACTACTTTTTTTTTTTCTTTCCAATCTATAGGATGCCTTAGAATCTAAGGGAAAGTCATCAACAATTCAAAAGAAAAAGTTATTTGATACTACATACATTTTTATTGTGAAAAGAACAAAAGAAAAAAAATGGGGTTTGGGTTTGGAAGTTATAGTTCTTAAATTTTGTTAGGATTCCAAATGGCCGGAGAAGAGCTTTTGAAAGAGACTCTCTTCCTACTTCCTCTTGTTTCTCTAGTGTGAACTTGCCCTTGCATCCGTAGAAGAAAGAATAAGAATATTGGAAAGATTGATATTTTCTACAGGGTGGAGGCATCCGAATTCCCTTCTCTCAAATATTTGGGTATAAAATTGTAGATATGGTAATTTTAAAACACAGAAACGAGAATTATGTAATAACCATGACACCTTTAATACATATTATATTCGTATTTAAAATTTTAACATATTTAATTATTTATATTTATATTTATATTTACATAATTAATTTAAAAACATAAAACATAACACGTATTAAATTTCTTTTGGTTCAATGTGCCAATATGGCGGGCTGAGAAATGGTTTCTGTATAATTAAGAACCTCCTAAAGTGATGGGGTGATCCCAGAATGCTTTCATGTTAATTATTCTTTTTAATCATCTACTTCTTTTAATTATAGTAATTGCTGATCTTTCATCAGTATATTACTATTTCTTGTATTCATCAAAATTTCATACTTTTTTTCTTCCGCATGTTGCATCACATGATAAAAGCTTGATACTCTTCCATCACTAAATCTGCCCCTTGTAATCGAAATTTTTAGATTTAAATCTCAATTTCTAATTATTAAATATCTTCATAACTATTTATATATATATATATATATACATAAAGTCTTCATATACTTTTCGATATTGATATAACTTTAAGATATGAACAACATCGATTGTTATCCCAATATATATATATATATATATATATATATATATATATTATCAAATATCATAATCTTGTTTACTTCTACATTACTATTGATATCAACACGTATACTATCAGAAATGTTATAAATCTTAAGCAATCAATTCAAATTGGCTTTCTTAAATAAATCTAAATTGCCATAGTAAGCACATATAGAAGGGGATGATGAGTGATTTAAGACCTAGGCATCAGACAATGTTTTCCGCTTTTTGGATCCATTTGGCAAGTTGAGCTTTTAGAGTTCATTTCAATAATCAGTGAGAGATATTTTCACCGTATTGTTCATGCGTGTTATGATTGAACTCTTAAATAAAGCGTTGATCAATAGATTATCATTCAATTATTGAGTGCTTGTTCAATTCAATTAGACGTTTGAAAGAACATGAGCATGCAATTTGATTAGTGAAAGCATCTCACAAATTTCAAAACTGATGTAGATTACGGAAATGAAATTAATTGTGTCATCAACTATTATGTTCTTGGGTAGTCTCTTTTGCTAAGCTTCACATAAGAAAAAATTTCCATTACTCAAATAGGCTAGAACCCATCAATTATTCGACCCCATTGGTCAACCCTTAAGTTTTGACTCCATTAAATTCGTATTTAACTCAATTAATTTATATATAAACGGTATCCAAGAATTTGATTTCAAATATCACTATCCGTAACTTTTTTTTACCTTGGACTTCAGTGTCATTTGTTAAAAAAAAATTGACCTCATTGTTCCGATTAATCTACATTAAAAAGTGACATTCAGCAAGTTTATAATTCAAATCTCAACCTAAATCTTTTCTCTGTTCTTAAACTACGATTTCCTTAATCCTACATTCTGGTCCCATTATGAATTTATCCATTATCTTTAAATGTTGAATTTTGGTGCAATTGCACCAATAGTGAGTTCCAGACTATATCCAAAGATTATGAAACTTTCTTTGCTTTCACGTTTGTGTAAGAAAGTTTCGGGTAATGTGATCCAGGGCTTAATCCAAGTCTAATTAAATTAACCCACATTTCGAGTTTGTCCTAAATTTAAACTTATTCAGCCTTGATTGTATTTTAAGAAAAGAAAAAGTAGTGTTAAGTTAAGATCGACGTCTTAATCACAATTACAAATAATAATAAAAAAATTATACAATTTCCACAAAGATGGATTTTATGAAATATTCATAGTATTTTCTTAAACTGGATTTAATTCGATTCGACAATTTATGTATGTGTGTTATTTATATTTTTTTATCAATTATGTAAACATAAATACAATATAAATTACTAAATATGTCATAGTTTTAAATATAAATACAATACGTCTTTAAATATATCATATCAATTATGCCACTAATTTTATAATTTTAAACGTGTAAAATTCACAACATGTTCAAAGTTGTTAGATAACTTTATAAATTATCTTTATAAATTATCACATGTACATTTAATATGTTTTGCTAATTTCTTAATTTTTGTAATTATAACTTAATCGACACGTAATGAAAAACTTTTAAACCCAATTGTCCAATTTAAAAATGCCAACGTTTCTAGATTTTTTAGAAAGGACAATCAATAGGTTTTGAATTCAAATCACAACGTTTTTGTTACGAGACTTCTTTTTAAAAAATCCCCCTAATCTTATATTTGAATTTTTGTGCAAATGAACATATAAAACTCAATCTTCCAACAAATTAGAAACTCTTTTAACCCAAGTTAGAGATTCAATGGCAATTAAGCACAATTGGAGAGGTTAAACATGAAAAATTCCCCCCACTTTAGGACCACAATCAGAGGATAATAAAAATACAAAACATAGTAAGCAAAACAATTGGTTTGGTTGATTTGTTATGCTTTTATAAAATCATGGCTCCATTTCATAGATTATATCAAAATTTTGTTTGATGAAACACTGTTCAAAGGGCACAAACATGTGAAGAAACAGAATCAAACATCAACACATGCAAACCATTTAGATTTACAACAAGATATGCAGAATTTTTTTACCAAAAAAAAAATTATTTAATTGAATGATATAATTTTTTTTTTTGTTAAGCCAAGAATACAATAGTATATATACACACATATGAGAAGGGATATATAATAATTCTCACATAAAAGATGGCATTGGCAACAAGTTGATAAAAACAAATGTTTACCCAAATATTATTTCACTTTCAAAAAGAATTTCATCATCCGACAGCATTGAGGAAAACCTTATATTCTCATGTAAAAATTTAAATCGATTTTTATCTTACATTGCCTATCCATTTTGTGGGTGAAAAAACACGTTCAGAAAAGAAATATCTCTTAATGATTATATAACAATTATAAATAATAAGTTTTAAAAAATTATGTTTTTTTTTCTGGAAAACGACTATCATTTATTTATTCATTTTAATTTTTAAATAAAATCAAATAATTATAACCCAGTTTTTTATGTTATAAATTTGATTTTTTTTATGAATTTTATATTAAATCGATTTTAAATTCAAATCATTACGTATTTGAGTTATGATCAGTTTTGATGTGTGATTTCAAACTTTTCAAAGTTCTTTTTGTTCCTAATTCGTATGGATTTAGATTTTTCAGATTCGTATTAGTTTTACCATCTTTAACAATATTGCAACCAGAAAATAAACTTAAAGCTCTTTTCAAAGGCCATTGCTAGGAGGAAAAAAAAAAAAAAAAAAAAAACAAAGTACCAGCAAGGCCAGTCCAGAAAGGAAATGCCTCCTTACACATGCTAACATGATACAGATTGTAAACGGATATACACCTAATTAAAGCTCCGTAGCAACTCTACAAATTTCAAAAATTTCATTGTAGAGACTACCAGAGACACTAAAAGAACCCTACATGACAAAAGTAAAGACACTTAGACCTAAGCAAATACAAAGAAGATTACATGATGATATCTTTATTATTATTATTTTTTTAAGACTAGGATAGTTCCCTGATGGCTTCCCAATCAATTTCCACTGAAGGATATTTTTCCAAAAAGAAGTTTTCACTGTTTTCCCACTTTGAATCTGAGAAATCCAAGAAAGTGATATCAGATTCCGGTGAAGAAGATCCTGCCAATGACTCATCGGATAAATCCCGGGATGGTGATGATGATGACAGTGATGAATTCTCCTGTTTAGGATTAGAAAACCTTGGGGACTGATCGAACTCCTCAGTCTTCACAGGGTAATCAGACTCGACCTTAGGCTGCTGTGGAGCCAAACTTTTGGGTTTTGAGTCGGAAACAGATGAGTTCTTCCCTGAATGGCCTGCTTGTTTCTGCAAGCTGAGGCAAATGGCTTGAAGCTTTGCATCAACTGATGAATGGAGGGGCTTGTATTCACCAAATTCTCCAGAAATATGAGCTCCTTGGTGTTTGAGGTTGGGAAAGTTGAGCCTGGCTAGCTCTCCTCTAAGCTTGTAAGCGGCCTTGTCATAAGCCAAAGCTGCTTCTTCAGCAGTATCGAAAGTGCCAAGCCAAAGGCGGGTTCGGTTCTTGGGAAGTCTGATTTCAGCCACCCATTTGCCCCAATGCCTCTGTCTCACACCCCTGTAGAGCTTTGTAGGCTTTGGAGGAGAGGTGGAGGAGGAGGAGACATGTTTCATAGGGACAGGTTTTGGCGAAAGAAAGTTGAGCCTTCGGTTTTTAAGGGATGTTGATGTTGTTGCAGCCATAGAAGCAAGCTGCTGCTGCTGCTGCTGCTGCTGTTGTTGGTAGATTTGGGCTTGAATTTGCAGGATTTGAGAAGGGGTGAGTTGATTAAGCCCAATTGAACAACCTGTTTGCTCAAGACCCATCAGATTGTTATAATTAAAGAACCCATGATTAGAAAACAAGTGGGTGCTCGATGGGGAGCAAAATTCAGGATTCAAGCTGGGCAGTGAAGCAGAACTGAACTGAGAATATGAGCAAGAAGGGTAAGAAGAAAATGAAGAAATTGGGAAAGAAGATAAAGAAGTTGGGGAAGAAGATGAAGATAAAGGAGAGTTAGACGAAGCACTTTTCATAAAAGGTTCAAGTGCTTTCATTAGCTCTTCTCTAAAAGGATCTGAGAAAACCGAGTTGTTGCTGCTATTATACATATCTATAACTGCTGCCATCACCAAACACTAGTTTGAAAAAAAAAAAAAAAAAACCTGTTTCTTAACCAAAACTAAAGAACAGGCAACTAGTTTGATAAAACCCAACCTTGAGGGACTCAAAATAAACCCTCTTAGCTGATCAAAAAGATTAAAAATTTGCAATTAAAAAAAAAAACTGGATCTCTATTCTGGATCACCTGGCTTTCAAAAATAACCTGGTAAAGCTTTGTTTAGCCTGTTTTTGAACCAGATTTTTTTAAAATTTTTCAGCTTGAAAGACAGACGAAGACAGAAAGGGATTCAGAGAAGTGGGAAATTAGAGAAAAAAAAAGGGGAAAATTAAGAACAAAAATTGAAAAGATCAAACACTGCTGCCAAATCTGAAATTCTCTCAATTTTTTTTTTTTTTGTGGGTGACCTCACCTTTGTGTTTACTCTCTTGGATTTCCAGTGTTCAGCTTATCTCTACTTATATAACCCTCCAAGTCTCCAACCCACGAGCTTCTCTCTCGAATTTCTTAGATTTTCCCTTTTTTTTTTTTTACATTTTTCTAATTAATTTTTATTAATCATTACTTAATTATAAAATAATTTGATTTAACTTTAATTTAATTTATCACCTTCCTTCTTGTCAACTTCTAAGCTGCCTTTATTCGATATGGGGGGGGGAGACTGAGGAGGGTACCCCATTGGGTATTTGGCATTTACTTGAAAGGTCAACCGGCAGGTGTCAGTTGTCAAACGGTGGCTCTACACGCGTCAAGTTTGGATTAGGTAATCAAATATTGATTGCAGCTTAAATTTTAAAAAAAGGATTTTATAATTATATTAGTTTTTAATGTTTGTAACGTTTATTTTTTATATTAAACTTTAAATTGAAAATGTCAAATTTACAGAACTGAAATATTTTAAACAATTTTATTTATTTATTAGAAATTGAAAATTTATAATTGTGATCGTAAATTAAGATGTCAACAGTCAAAACTCATATTTTATTGCAAAATAATTTCTCAATCAATTGGTGAAAATGAAAAGAAATTTGTAATCCATTAAATCTGGTTTTGTAATTACAGTGTTGAACAGTAATTATCATTTTTTGTTAATTTTATAGTTCTTTTTTGTATGTTAAAAAAGTTAATATTTTTTATTATCATATTAAAAATTTAAAATATTTTTAATTTTTTAATTAAGTTTTTTTATATGTTTTAAGATTACGTATTATTTTACTAATATCGTTTGTATAATTTAAAAATTTTGTATAATTTCTCTTAAAACTTATTCCAAAACCATTAAAATAACAAAATCACCTAGGTTTACACAAGTAATTGAAATAGTAATTGAGATTAAAAGGAAAAAACAATAGGACTATGAATTGTAATGATGGTGTTCGTCTGCAAGGTGATAAAAGCATCAAAAGTAAATCCTTGCTAATTGTTATCCACAACAATAAAGTTTTAATCCGAGATATATATGACAGAAAAAGCGTTTAATTGGGTCGTCATTATAATAATAAAATTTATCAGTAAAGCTTGTAATTTAGAACACTATAAGAATAAGAAAAAAAAGCAAAACTTACATTATATGGTACTAAAAAATAATATAAATATGATATAAATATATAAATATTTTAAAATTTATATAAAAATAATTATTAATATATCAAAATTTATATAAATATATAATATTTTAAATAATATTTTGATATTAAAATATATAAATATAATATAAATATATAAATTTTTATCTATATAAAAACCCATCTCTAGAACTAAGTGGGATTAATTATTTAATAAATAAATCTAAAAATAATCCAAGGTGCGTAGGGGAGTAAAGAAAAAAAATTTAAAAAAAAAAAAGGGAAAAAGAAATGATGAAAAGTTGACAGTTTGGTTAATGATTTATTGCAATAAGGCCAAAATCAAAAGCAAAAGTAAAATCAAAACCATAACCATACTCATAACCATAGGTAAGGTTATAATAATAATTTGTAGTATTATAAAATTTTTAATTGAATATAATTTTACAAGTTAAATAATATTAATTTAATTAAAAATTATTATAAAAATTAAAATATAAAATATATTTATAAAAATATTACTGTTTTTTACTATTTTATTAAATAAAAACTTAAAATTATTTTTTTAAAATTGCTCAAGTTTTTTTAACCAACGACCACAAAAATAACTTCCTCTCTTTAACAAAATTTGTCTCTGTCATTTTAGTAATAATTAAGGTAAGATGGATTTAATCAAGTGGTCACATGCGAACAAAAACAGGGTTTAGGTTGTAATAATTGCAGCACAAGGCGGAAAAAGGAGGAGATTATTGTAAACTAAAATTGATACACCCACAAAGAAAAGGTTATTTTTGATGATTATTGGTTAAAAAATAGCCGTGATTATTTTTAAAAAATTAATTTTTAATGTAAATAAAATACATAAATATTTTTATAAATATATATTTATTTTTTTGTAAATTTTTTGATTAAATTGATGTTATTTAACTTATAACACTAAATTCAATCAATAATTTTATATTTTTATAATAATATAAAATACAATAATATCTATTTTTATCGTATTTATATATTTTTTTTGTTAACTATATTTTAAAAAAGTTATATATTTATTAAAATTTTAATATGTTAATAATCTATGTGATATAAAATTTATTATTATATATTTATATTATATTATATATTAAATTATATTTTAATCATTATTTCATATTATATAACCACGATATATCTAAAAATTTTATGTTGTAATTGAAATGAGCTTTAGATTCTTGAGAATTCCTTGTCGCGTGAGAGGACGAGAAGTTCAGCTAAAATGGCCCATCTGCTTCATGCCTTTCCGTCACACATTTCTAAAAAGATGGATCTCTTCATTTTATTGATTTCAATTTTAATTTCAAATCTCGTTCTCATGTTAACTAACTAACCTTGGTTAGTGTCGGCTGAGTTAAATGGAGGAATAAGAAATATTATAATGTTTGAATTTTTTTTTTTATACAATTTGTATCATTTGTTCGAAAATAGAGACGAAAATATATATTAAAAATCATATAATCATATCCTTAGATGAATACGTATTTTTAATATAATATATTTATTATTTATTTTATATTAAAATTATTTTTTAATATTTTAAATTATTTTAATTTAAATTATCGATTCAATCAATTAAATCGATTAGATCAATTAAATCAATAATAGAAAATTATATCAATTTATTTTTTATTCAATTTTTAAAACATTGTTGAAAAAATCCAACTAATACTATCCGCAACCTATATGTTATTTTCATTTCAAATTTCAAGCTACATTTTTGTATTTCTCCTACATTTTCATTCTACCTTTTTTTTTGGGAAAAAGCTCATTGATAAATTGTGATAAAAATAAGTATGCAAAATATATAAAAATACGAATATGAAAACTTTTTGAATTGATAAAAGTAATCATAAATATTCATTATAGTTTTAAAATTACCGTTGTAAATATTTTTAATATTAATGAGAAATATCCAATTTATAAATAAAAAAATTTAATTTCATTATATATATTTATTTAATGATAAATAAAAAAGTTAAATTTTACATTTATTTATTTTTATAGTTTAATGTTTTAACTTTCAAATATAAAAGAAATTTATTTGATAAAAATAAAAATTATTACTTTTTCAATAAATTTGATTATGTATTAAAATTAAAATTTATAAATTTGAATATTGAATGAAATTTGCATGCATGCATGCATTTATTAACTTTAATTATTTATAAAATATACAATTATATATTTTTAAAATAAATTAATAAAATAACGAACATTTACGTGATACATATATCACAACTAATATTAGTAAATATATAACAGACAATTTCAAGTTTTAATTAGAGATATTAAATGATTGGATCAATTGATTCTAGGTTCGAAATATACATTTTTGGCTTACTTAAGTTCATTACGAGCTGGGCGCAAAATACTATTTTATTATTGTAAAAAATTAAAAATTTATTTTATATAAATATTTTTATATAATTAATAAATAATAATTTAAAATAGGTTGATTTGAAATCTTAAATAGTAAAATAACTTATTTATATTGATATAACTCATACCAAACTTATCAAATCAAATCAAATAAATAATTTACTCAGTAAACGAGTTTAATTCCGATTCAATATAAAGCAATTGTTGAGGGAAAAACAAAGTCAACACGATGAGAAATGGGAGGGGAAAAAGGGGTGGGGGGTTAACAGGGGTTCTCAAATCAGAGTTGCGTAGGATGGAAGCGAAAAGGATCCCAAATTCCCCAATACTCCAATCCAAAGTATTAAAAATTATTTGAGATTTTTTTTTTTTATTTTGGGGAGGGGGAGGTTGGGTGTGGATGTGCGTACGTACATAGAACATGGGACCTACTTTGACGCATATACACGTCGTTTCCTACGTGGACATCACTTTCAAGCCACGCAAAGTACCCCGTTCACTTTCAAGCC
>JBBYHM010357269.1:0-21899 GCA_038381775.1 Adansonia rubrostipa | reverse complement strand
ATATTGAATTTTTAATTTTAGTTACTAAAATTTAATATATAATAAATTCTAATATAACCAATTGAAAATTTTTGAACGAAAAAAATGATACACACTTAATATCCATTTTTCTATATTCAACAAAATAGATATTTATATTTTTATATTTGATTATATTGGCTGTAAAACATATATTCATATTTTAATGATTCGCCAGCAATCTTAAGTAAACTTATACAAACGTCGAGCGGGCAAACTTGACCTATATTTGGTCAAATTTAAGGAGAAATTTTTTTAATTTTGATTGACCTAATTCAAATTATTATTCATCAATTAAAAATATTTTATTTAAATTTAATTATAAAATATATAACATTATTATAAAAATAATTTTTAATATCTAATATTTTTTGAACAATAATATAAACTTTCAAATTAATCCAAACCTAATCTATATAAAAAAAGTAAACAAATTTCGGGTCACCACCCAATCAAAGTTAACTTACAAACAAATTTAATTTCAAATTCTTATTTGTCATTTTCGCTGATAGTCTGGAATAAAGTTATATGTCCAAAAAATTGTACTTTTTTTAAACATTTTCTATTTTTTCTATACTATTGTGCAAGAAATAGGAAACTAATCTTCTATAAATATATAAAAATCAAAGCTTTTGATAAAAATGAGAAAAATCTTATGCAGATAGCCTATATTTTTTTATATGTGAACAATCTTAAAAAAAACCATGTGTCCACCATTTAATTATATTTAATTTAGATTGTAAAATATGTATAATAAATTATATTTATTTTCCTTTGCATCTTTATTACGTTTTACATTTATTTGAAACTAGCAAAAGTTGGCTATTTTACATAAATATTACATATTTTTTTATTTTTTGATTTACAACAGTTTTCAAATTAAATCCCGAAATATGTTTTTTTTTTTATGTATGCTGAGAACTTGCCATGAAAGGAAGCGAGTTGATGGTTGGTTGAAAACTCGCCATATTATATGGCGAGTTCCCAACGAGGGAAAGAACTACCGTTGAGAACTCGCCATTAGAGATGGCCAGTTCTTAATGACATCAGAAACTCGCCCACCAAAAATAAGAGAAATTTTAAAAAAGTAAAATTAACAAATAGTTATTAAACAAAAGTGAAAGCAGAAAAATAATTTCAAAGAAGGAAATGATACTTATTGAAATTATTAATAAAAAGATTGAAATTACCTATCGAACCCTTTTTGGTCTGCTAATCGACTCTCTCCTATATATATTTTACATAAATTATGTATGAATATATAAATTATCTATCATGTCAAAAAGAATCTGATTTTTCATGCATTTGTCACATCTCTCGGGTTTTAAGAAATCTAGTAGTCATTAGTCAAATATTATCTGTTATGTCAGAAGGCAAGTTCCTAACACATATTTTTTTTATAATAACAAGATAAATGATACAATTTTAGATTTATTCTTGAATAAATATTATAGATTTTTAAATTTTGATATGATAGTAATGATATATGCTGATAGTTTAGAGTTATTAAGATTTGGATATGTTGTGTAAGTATATTAAATTTAGCATAGATATAAATATTCCAATATTTGAAAATTGGATATAAAAATTTAAACAACTTCGATTTAATATATAAGTATAAAATTTTACAATAAGAAATCATTTACTACATTATTGTTGATGTGAACTCTCCCCCGAGATACTGGGTTTGTAAGGACATTTGTTACGGCTATGGCCTTCATTCTTGCAAAATCTGTAGGCTTTGGTTGGCATATCTCCCTAAGGTCCATTTTATTATGAATACGACTTGATTTTGGATGACCTTTTGGATCTTTCCACATTTCTGGATTAGGATATAGTTGTGGACCATTATATTCTGGGCAGTAATCTTCATGCCTGATGGATTGAAACTCTTGTCGATAGACATTGTATATAATCTCCAGTCTATAGACATTGTCCACACATAGCATGCAATCTATATGAACAGGAGCACAAACAGCAACAATATGTGAATAGGGGTACTTTGTGCTTGAAACTTTCCATGGTCTTACTATCTCTCATTAAGATTAACTTTGTAGTTTAAAGCCACAACTCCTTCCTGTGGGTTTTCTAACTCTTCAACTAGGAAAGATTGATTTACTCGTGTAAACCTATGAACAAGGTGGGAGTTAGCTTTCCTTTGATTCTCTCGCATGACATTAGTGACAGTTTTGCAGTATGTGTGGCCTACCTCCATCATTACTATTTGCTTGTTCCCTATTTTAACAAATAGTTCAGCCAACCTAAAATATGTTGCTTGGACTAAAGTAGTAATAAGAAGATGACGAGTTCCCTTCAATACTGAATTTATACATTCAGCTAAGTTCATTGTCATATGTCCATAGTGTCTTCCTTCATCATATGATTTAGCCTATTTCTCCATTAGGATCCTATCAATCCAATCGGCCGCTTCTGCATTTTTCGCACGAAGATTTTCATAGTATGACTGAAAATGAAGTCACCTCAACTTGTATGCTATTAAAATCATATGTTAATTTATGGACTTGTAAATAGCTTGTTAATAAAAATGAAAATTGAGAGAAGTGTAAGAGATTAAAATAATTATAATTGCGAATACATACCTATGTTAACAACTAGTTGACGCAAGTCCTTATTATTAAACCTCCTCATGAAATTAGCTACAATATGCCGAATATAATATACAAAATATGCATGTGGAGGTTTCCATGCACTACCTGAGTCTTTGATGACAGATTTGATGGATTCATGTCGATCAGAAATCAAGCAAATGGCAAATTGTGTAACAACATATCTACATAAATTGCAGAGAAAAAATGACCATGCCTCATTTGTCTCACCCTTCACAATTGCAAAGGCAATTGGTACAATGTTTTGATTGCCATCTTGTGCAACAGCTAACAACAATATTCTTTAGTATTTTCAATATAAAAATGTACCATCTATTTGCACAATAGGCTTACAAAATGGAAAGCCTTCAATGCAAGACTTGAAAGTTCAAAAAAGTCAATAGAAAATGCGCTTACTTTACACCAATAATTGGCCGTTGTATGCAGGTATGGTCTGTAATTCCATTATTGTACCAAGAGCAAATTGTTGCGTTGGCAGATCATTGTAGGATTTATCCCAATCGCCAAATAGCCGAACAATTGCCTTTTGCTTTGCTATCCATGCTTTTTTATAGGAGGTTATGTATCCATACCTATTCTGTATCTCCATGACCAAAACTGAAACAGAAATGGCTGTATTCACTTGGACCAAAGATAAAATGCATAAGCAAATCATGTTAGAATCTAATTTCATATGATCTTGTGAAATTCATCTCGATGTGTAAGTATGAGGGCCATTGTATTTTCTAATCTCCCAAACTTGTTTTTTTTTTAACAATGTTGTCCTTATACTCCAGTTGCAACCCGTGCTATACATTTTGCACTTACTGTGATACTTGGTTGGCGTAGATTCAATAACTCTGTAATCTACAGAGTGCTTGATAGCTAAAAGCACAGCCTCTTTCGTAGTAAACTGCATCCCAACACAGAGATCACCAATATATGGATTCTAGGTTGATGGCATGCCTAAGGTATGAGCATATTCTGGAAATTCTGCCATATGCATTGCGTCTAAATCGAGGGTGCACATATGGGACGCTGGCTCAAACTGACAAAGAGGAACACTACCCCCAGTAGTAGATGATAAATGATGAACGTTGATGTTAGCTATGACATCTGGGTTAGAATCATTATTGTCATCACTGTTATCAAATTCACCATACTCTTCTGGCTCACTAAAGTCTCTAACATATTCACAGTGGGGTCCAGATGACTGATCAGGATCGAGATCAACATTGAATGAACTTGGTCCTCAACTTTCCATTTCAACACCTCTAATTAGAGACTCTGTCATCATGGAGGTGTGTCGTGCATTATCTTCAATGGTAGGAATTGTTGATGGTACAGATAAATAATGAAAGGATTCAACAAAATTATTCATCATAATCTGTGCATCAAGAGGAGGTTAACATCCGGGCCATGATATTTGTGGTAGTACGTTGCATGCAGTATGGATATTTGAAAGCCCACCATCATCATTAATACCCTCTAGCTCAGCATATAACTCAATTATGCAGACATGAGGAAATTGTTGATGGGCATCAAACATGCATCTCATATCATCATTATCTTTAACTGGGAAACTCCTATATCGGACACATCCTTCCCCCATAGAAATAGAAAGCCTATACTTGATCTTCGATTCTTTTTTTTTGTTCCCAGCTTTGATTTTTGTATGAATTTTAGCCTTCAATTCCTCTATTATGATGTCTTCCTCAACACTAATACTTTTTGGATGGCCACTTTAGAATATAACACCTTCTTCGCTATTGAAAATTTGTCCATCAAAGTAGACAAGTGCAACAAATCTATTGCTCATCTTGTTAAATTCATGTTTAGTAGGAAACAACAAACGCTAGAATAAAGAAGCACTATCAATAAACTCTACAAACAAATCTTGCATAAACTTGAAAGAATATGACAATGAAAGTGAATGAAAATAAGAGTAAATGAACTAAGGTATTTATAATAGAGTAAAAACAAAAATCTATGCATTACTCATATTTTTCTATCGTATTAAAAGAAATCTGATACCATATGCGATGTCACATCTTTCGGGTTCCAAGACATGCATCTATCACGTGTTTCGGGTTCCAAAAAATTTATTAGGCATTAGTCTTCTTTTTTCTATCATGTAAGAAGGAATTCAATACCATATGCATGTGTCACATCTTTTGGGTTCTAAGACAGTATCTATCACATCTTTCAGGTTCCAAGAAATTTATTAGACATTAGTCTTCTTTTTTTCTATCATGTCAGAAAGAATCCGATACCCTATGCAATGTCATATCTTTCGGGTTCCAACATGCATTTGTCACGTCTTTCGGGTTCGAAGAAATTTGTTGGGCATTAGTCTTCTTTTTTCTATTATGTTAGAAAGAATCCAATACCCCATGTAATGTCACATCTTTCGGGTTCAATTATTTGTATAATATGTAATTTTTATCATTTCTCCGATATGTATGTTCAATTCTTGTATAATTTTTATTTTTATCTGTATTCTTATAATTTATATAACATGTTTTTATATCATTTAAAGTTAGTAGTTTATATCATATTGAACTAATGACTAATATATTTCTTGGAACCCGAGGATGTGATAGATGCATGGAGAATTAGATTACTTCTGACACGATAGATAATATTTGACTAATGACTAATAGATTTCTTAGAACTTGAGAGATCTGATAGATACATGGAGAATCAGATTCCTTTTGATATAATAAATAATATTTGACTAATGACTAATAGATTTCTTGGAACTCGATAGATGTGACAGATGCATGGGCAATCAGATTCCTTCTGACATGACAAGTAATATTTGACTAATGACTAATAGATTTCTTAGAATCTGAGGGATGTGAAAAATGCAAGGGAAATCAGATTTCTTCTGACACGACCGATAATATTTGACTAATGACTACTAGATTTCTTGAAACCCAGAAGATGTGACAGATGCATGAAAAATCAGATTCCTTCTGACACGATCGATAATTTTTATATTTATAAATAATTTATGTAAAATATGTAAATGGGGGAGAGTCGGTCAGCAGACCAAAGAGAAGTAGATAAGTAATTTCAATCTCTTTATTAATAATTTCAATAAGTATCATTTTTTTCTTTGAAATTATTTTTTTTTGCTTTCACTTTTATTTAATAACTATTTATTAATTTAATTTTTTTATTTAATAACTATTTTTTTTGGAATTATTATAGAAGTGTATTAATAATATTATTATTTTTTGTTATATTGAAGCAATTTAGTAAGCGTAAATTAAGCAAATCAATTTTTATTAGTTTTATTTTATTTTATTTTATATAATTTAAATAATTAGTTTATATTTTTTTTAACCTAACTAATAGAATATTTATTTAAGTTATATCATATATAAACTTGGAAAGGTTAAACTTTTTGATGGTTTAATAATAATTGCGTATATTTAATAGTTGGGTTGGTAAATAGGATTATGGTCCATGTAGAGGTTTGATGCAGCCCAACAATAAAAATACAGAAATTCCAAAGAGGTCGGTTTTTCAATGAGTAAGTCCCTCACCCAATCCTTTTGCTGTTTGTTTCTTTCCTTCTGTTGAGGTTTCACTGAAGACCCGTTCGATGTCTAATGAAAGAGGACAATATCTTACGAGATTTGCCAGTTCTTTAAAATAATGCTGGAAAGAGCATCCAGCACAGATAGTTTGGTAAGAAAATAAAATTTTGAATTTTTTATACCCAGATGTTTGGTTGTTTTTAAAATGATTTGAATCTTGCATTTGTGCAGATCTTTTTGATTTTTTTGTGCTGTGGGATTAGGTAAGGTTCGAATGCATCCTATCTGTACCCAAATTGTTTATGCTATCTGTGCATGTCGTTGCATTTTTTTTAATTCTAGATTTGGCTCAAAGCATATAGGAATTTGCAGTTTTAATTTGCTCTGGTTTACGTAAAGTAAATGGGGATAGGTTGATAAGATAATGTTTTCGACAAAAACAAACGACTATAAATACAGGCGATATTTTTGACAAAAAATTGATATATATATATATATATGTGTTAAACAAATGAATCAATCAAGATGTTTTTGAATGAATTCTATGGATGTTTGATTGGTCCCTTGAAGGATGGATTAGAGCCTACGTCAGGCAATCCTATATCGAGATGTTTTTGACCAAAAAACTGACTTTTATGTTAAACTAATGAATTAATTAAGATGTTTTTGAACGAATCCTATTTTTAAAGAAAAACCAAAATTATACAATTTACCAAACACACACAATTGGTTAAGGAACAAACAAATTAATTTAAGGTTGCTTAAGATAGGGCTATAATCCATTGTGCTTGTTACTTTTAAACAGGTCAAAGTTTTAAAGATTGGGGTTTTGTTCTTTTTTATGGTGCTTCAATTTGTGTTTGTTTGATAGGGAATTTGGAATTGTTAATAGTACAGAATTCAAAGAATGGTGCTTGTGATTATTGTATGGGTAAGTTGATATTGTTGGACGTGTGGGATCATTTTCTTCGAGTCAACTAAATTTGAGCTGTTTAAAAGTACAAGGACAATTGAAGCCTAAATTGAATGCTTTCTATGAATGATATTTTTGCATATTTGACTAACTATCAAATTATATAGTGCTAATATTTGCGTGAAAAAATTGGTCGCATCATTTCATTTCGATTAACTATAAAACCATTGTGCAAAAACAAAATGATGGAATTTATCAAACACACACACACACACACAGAGTTAGTTGAGGAACAAACAAATTACTACAAGGTTCCTTAAGGTAGGGCTATAATGCATTGTAGACGGTTGCCTTTTTTTTGTAAAATAATTTTCGAAGAACCATATAGTAATGCTCTTTCTTGTAGCCTAAAGTGAACTACTCTCTATAAATTTGATTCCATGAATGCATAAACTGTTTTCCTATGGAGAATAGAATTGAAAGGAAATCATGTTAGGCATTAGTCATTAGTATTATTATAAAAATGAAAAATTAAACGTTAATTGTGTTTTTAAGTCTTGTTTCATCTTATGTCATTGCTTGGAAATCATTTTCATGTTAGGAATTACCTAACGTATTTGAAAGGTGTTTCATGGGGCATGTTCAAGTCCTAATAGAAGTTTTTGTCCATGGAATTCTTGGAGGTATATTGGAAATGAACATTATGAGACATCCTAGTGGCACTTTACATTTCACAAATGGTTAATAGCTATTTGCCCAAGAGCATTTCTTACAATATAGGGATCTCATCACTTTTAGATATAATAGGCATATCACATTTTATGCTTTCGTTTAAAATCACATTGCGACTATTGTAGTAGCAAATGATCTCTTAAAGAGACAAAGTAAGTCCACAAGTCTTATTAATTTTCATTGTTTCACTTTTTTACATATCACATTTGTGTGAAATGATTGGCAATGAGTATCCTATACCATGAAGGGGCACGAGGCAGAAAAGGGTGCGCCTATTTTGAATGTATATGACTCGTTCAAACATGAAGTCACCTTATTTACTAGTAATTGTCTTGAACAACATTGTTATTTTTAATTATGAAGAATATAATAACTAATAGCATTCTTTTTTCGATGCAACATGTTCCAATCACCTTTGCAATGAACCATCTTCCTTGTAAGGAGACGATGCTTAGGTTTATAATTCTTAACCAAAGCAGAAGATTGATAGTGAAAAATATCTATAATGAAAAAAAAAGCATTCTCAAGTGGTTGGAAGAAATTGCAGAGGACAATAGACTCAAAGTTGGCAATTACTGCACTTTTCACAAAGCTAATTAGTGTAGATTCAATGTCTGTAATTTAAAATTGTTTTGAGGATGTTCCTGTTTTCTTGTTGATGGCATAGTTTCAACTATGCCTTGGAGAATTTGAGGACAACAAAAATGTTTGCATCAAAATTGATATTGCAAGTTAAATGTTCTAAAAAAACTTTTGTTTTTCATAGGACACGCTACATGGTCTAAGGGAAAAACTATCCTTTTATACATGGCTGATGATGGAAATGAATATATAAAACTTTATTACTATTTTTTTGTATTTATTATTTCTCAGTATATTGTTGGGAACATCATTAAGGGGTATATTGAGTATATGGGTATGAATCGTATGTTGCAGGTGGATTATTGGAGACAATAATCATTTAAAATTTATAAACATATGTCATTTATATACATATATTATGTGAAATTACAATATATTTTGCATATGTCATGTGAGGCTTGTAGTTAGATGAATTATTGCCTACGATTTTTTTGGATGGTTCATTTATTAAAACCTACATAAAATAATGTTGTATTCCATTAAGAATAAGCTTAAATAAACCTTATAAAACTTGCATAAAAGTTAGCATGCTATATAAAAGCCGACATGCTTAAATAGAACTTGATATGATTTAATCATTGCAAGTTTGGAGATTTAGCATATAACTCATAGATATTTATCATGGATAGTAAATACCAAAATAATATATTATTGCAATTTATAGATTGCCTTGGGTATTAAAGTAATGGTAGCCATAGTGTAAACTTAAATTATAGATTGCCCTGATGTTAGAGCATCACGTTAATAGCTTAAATTATAGCATTATTTTACTTTATAAAGTAAAAAATCTAAAGCTCAACGATCATAATACAAAGTTTTTCCATTACTTTCATCCAAAAGTGGATTCATTTATGCACTTGGTTCATATTCTTGGTTAAAAGATCATCATGCCCAAGTAGCTCAAATGGTGACACGTACGACTTAAAAAAAATTGTTGGGAATTGCCTTTAGGTTATCCCTTGATCGAAATTTGAACTAGGCACGATGAGATGATAGCGAGGGGGAGGTTTGTCAGATAAATCGCTCGTCAAATCAATTTTGGATGGCTGCCACAAAGTGGTCGAAAACTTGGAATCGTCATTAATCATTTTGGACTAGGCATGATTGGATGCTTATTGAAAATAATATTTCGAGTTATAAAACTCAAAACATCGATTTTAAGGTCTACGAGGTTTAGAGATTCATCAGTTGGGTTCATGAGTTGGTTACACGGGGGGAAGGATTAACACTCCTACAACACCTGAAATCGATCCTCACTAACTGTCGTATGTTGGTTTTGATTTCTTCAATTTTGCCTTGCCATTATTTTGATATAATCCCCTTTTAATGCATGAATTTTGTTTAAAAATTGTAAACCTGAGTTTTAAGGAAAAATTTACATCACATATGCACCTTGGAGATGTGGGGAACATAAGGATTTTTGGTGAAAATGAGCTTCGAATTTAATTTTGAAAATTGGATATTTCATGTCAAGCACTGGAGAAATATCGATATGGAACATTGCTTTTAAATTTAAAAACAATCTGAAAATATAATGTGTAACGGATGCCATAGAAGAGAAATGTGTTAGTAAGATCAAAACAAATATATTAACATTGCATAAAAATAAACACATAAAAGCATAGAAATGAGGGACGATCGGGATGTATATCGTAATTGTCTTGAATTATTAAGGAATAACTGAAGTGACAATTTTGAAATGCATTTGGACTCGATGGTCACTTATGGTAGGAAAAAAGTTTTGATTAAAAAGCATGGGGAAGTCCAGGAGAGAGAAAATTTTTGGATTTTAAGTGGAAAGCAAGGTTGGAGTATTCTTTCGACAGAAAAAGGTTGGAGTATCCTTAAGGGGAAGATTTTTGATGTTTTCAAAATGAAGTTTTGGTTAAAAGGCTCAAGGAAGTTCGAGAGAAAGAAAATTTTTGAATTTTGAATGGAAAGCAGGGTTGGAGTATCCCCAACGGTGAAGATCTTTTATATTTGTGAGAAATAAAATATTTTTGGTGAAACTTAGTCTCTTAAAAATTAAAACTGGTAATTAGAATAAAAATAAAATTAAATTTTTAGCCTTAATCTAAGCCTTGTGGGACCTGTTTTGTGACATAGATTCCATGAGGAATCAATTAGATACATTTCGAGGCATTCCATTCGAATGCCTTAAGAAAGTAGTTCAGGAAATTAGTTTAATTCTTTAAATCTAAAACAAAGGACAACATCAGGGCAATTAGTTTAATTCTTTAAATCGAAAACAAGGGATAGCTTCACACTATTGCCTTTCTCGAATTTATTTCATGTTCGTCCAAAGGCTTCAGGGCGTAAGTAATGTACCATTAGAAAGGTAACCCGATTAATATAAAACTATTTTGAAAATCCCAAAAAATTGCTTTCTAGGTGGAATTAATTTTTGAAGTTGGATTTGTTTAAGCCTTGATAGTATGGATAAGGAGAATAGTGCAATGGTCTCTGAAAAATCACTTCGTATTCAATCAGAATCGTTAAATCACAGATGATACCTTTTCAAAAAAGAAATTTCATAAACTTTTTGAGAAAAATATTTAAAAAAATAAAAAAATGATCTAGTGGGCCAAAACGGCTCTTAACAAAATGTAAATCGTCGATTCTAGAGATTCCAAATAACAAACGTTCGAAAATCATAACTCTTTCATCTAGAATAATTCGAGGGTAAATGGGGTACCGTTGGAAAAAAAATTTGATGCCCTTTAAGAAAAAGATATCAAGGAATTCTAGAAATATGTTTTAGGGCTTGTGAATGTTTTTTTAAGTTGTGACTACAGTGCTGTTAGGGCAAAAACATAGGAGTTTTTCAATTTTTTTGGGTTTTCTTGGGACTAACCTCGAGCCATCACATCCGAGCATCCGTGGCGAAAAGGAATAGGTGAAATGGGTTTCACCAGTTCATTTAAATAATCCTAAAATAGTTAAGAAGATGAAATAGCCTGTTGACCATGCCACAAAAAAGAGTATTAACTTCAAGATCAAAGCATAAACTCCTTAGAATAAGTAAAAGGTTATTATATTTTAAAAATCAAAATTTTTTACCTCATTTAACCATGAATCCAAACATAAAAAGGTTAATTTAACCCCAAGATTGGAGGATCAAGTTAGTGAAAACATTATATCCATATATTCTCCATTTATTAGAGTTAGCATAGATTTAACTTGGCTTCTTTTGAAAATTAGATTTTTGCAACAAACAACCAAGCATCTTGACAACGTATTATGAACTAAATGTGGTGTACATGAAGATGGACATAGACAACACATTTAAATAAATAAAAATGATATTTTAACATGAAAAAATCACAAAAGTGGAAGAAATAAGTATGAAGATGCATGGACATATTAGTTTCATGAATAACATTAAGAGTTATGCTATGGAGGTGATATGAACATGTTTAAGCAAGGAAAAGGATTGCTGAATTTTTCAAGACAGCATTTTTATCCCATAAAATATACCAAAATATAAGAAAATGCATGAATATGCTCAAAACAAGTTAGGATGAACATTCAAGCATGAGTTGAGCGTGTGAAAACTAATGGAACATGACAAAAAATGCATGAGTAGGGGTTGTTTTGATGGCAAAAATAATGGGCATGTTTGGCCACCTAAGCAACATCAAAGTACCAAAAAGATCATCAAAGTACTAGGACTACCACAAACAAAGCCAAAACAATGTATGAGGGTCATAAAATGGTCACGGTAACATCAAAAAGGTCACTAACATGATGAGAAACATGAAAAACAGAAAATAACTAGAGAAAGAGGAGTAGATATACCAACAAGCCTTAACCCTTAGCCTGTGCTTTTGAGCAAAAGCTAACTTTAGTATTGAGCTTACTTTCCCCCCTTTCTTTGCTATTTATTGGCAAAAAAGGAATGAAATGAGGGAGCTTTTTGGTTATGGTATTGATAGAAGAGAGTTTGGAGGGTGAAAATAAAAGAAAGGAAGAGTTTTATGAAGGTTTTTGGAGGTGGCTTAGGGGAGCTACGGGAATGAAGAGAGTTTTTGGTTTTTTGGCGGTTGAAGAATGTTGGGAGATTGTAAAAATGAGAGTGTCTGTGAATGTGTATGCGAGAGTGTATGAACTGTGTTTGTTCTGAGAATCCCCTTTGTTTTCTTTTATATATACATGGTCAGCCAAGGTTCTTGAAGCCAAAGCCAGGGCATTTTTGAATTTTCTCCATTTATTACATAATAGCTTGGGTACTATGCTTAGTTGGCTGAAATTTCATTGCTTGTCATGAGCAAGGTGGTGGAATAGAAGAGCTGTAACAGTCTATAGCTGGAGAAAAGCCAAACATGCTCCCAAAAAAATTATGTATTTCATGTAAATATCCTAGCTTCGAGCCATTTTGGGCCTCAAAAAATTGTTAAAAACCTAATTAAATGTTGAGGCCTAATATAAATTTTGATGATTTTTGGTGCCAAAGACATATCTAAATTGGATTTTCAGATCAATGGCGCAAGGGCTAAAAATGGCATGAATTAGGCTAAATGCCTTGGTGTATCGATACAATGAACTATGTATCAATACCAAGAACCAATTTTGCCTTTTATTATTGATACAAAATGGCCTATATCAATACCAAGAACAAAAATTCTTTCTAGTCTCAAGATTGGAAGTGCCTATGTCGATACCACATAAATTATATTGGTACTTCCACTTATGTGTCGATACATTTGGCCAAAAATAATGATCTTGCTAGTGCCAAGTCTGGTATTTATACAAAAACGCTAGGTATCGATACTCCATCTTGAATATCAATATATAACCCTCTTGTATTGATATAATATGTGCAAATTTGAATTTTTGGTGATGTAAAAGCCTCGTATTGATACCTTCACACAAATATGATTTTCACATGCCTTTGGTTGTTCGAACCTCTTACCATGGCTAAGAATAATGGGGAATTAATTTGTGATTACTCAAATGACCTTAATGACACCTTGAGTATTGACCTTCAATGCCTTGGAAATCGACTTAAACAAAATGGGGTGTCTACAGCAACTTTTCTTTGGCCATTGTTAGCATCAGGAATAGGGCAAAGACAAATAGATATTATTTTGTTTGATAAGGTAATGCCTCTTGAGTGCCTATAAAAATAAGATTTAATTACTGTTTTGCATAGGTATGATATATGGGCTATAATTTTGATAAAAGTCTAATTGAGTTTTTGTAGTGTTTAGCCTCTTTTGAATTTTTTAAGGTTTGTCCCTCCTAGACAGGTGTCAGTTGATTTGGACTTTGACTTGACAAGTGCCAAGCTCTTTGTAGATAGACTTGATTGATGCCTAACTCTTTATGGATAGACTTGGTTGGTGCCTAACTCTTTATGGATAAACTCAAATGGTGCCCAGCTCTTTGTGGATAAACTTGATCGATGCCCAACTCTTTATGGATAGACTCTATTGGTGCCCAGCTCTTTATGGACAAACTCGATTGGTGCCCAGCTCTTTGTAGACAGACTCACCTAGCATCCAGCATTTTATGAACTGACTTTACTAGTGTCCAGCTTTCTATGGACTGATTCAATTGGTGCCTAATTTTTTGTGGACAAACTCGATTGATGCCCAACTTTTTATGGACAAACTCGGCTGACACCCAATTCTTTGTGGACTAACTCGATTGGTGCCCAGCTTTTTTTTTTTAATTTGAAAAAAAATCCTTAAAAGAGGTGTTGTGGGCATCCTTGAGAAAGGCTTGAACACTATCTTGATTAAAACTTTCTAAGGTAAAGCTTTCAGGGATATCCTCGAGAGAGCTTTTGAAGTGTTTGATATAACATCCTCAAGGGAGACCTTAGATGAAATGTCCTCAAGAAAGGCTTTAAAGGTTTTTTTTATGAAATGTCTTCAAGAGTGGCTTTGAAGGTTTTTTAAAATAACCTTAAGAGAGGCTTTGGACTTTTTTGAAATGTCCTCAAGAGAGGCTTTATAAGTTCTTAAAACACCTCAAGAGAGGTTTTAAAAATTTTTTGATGAAACATCCTCAAGAAAGGTTTTGGATGTTTTGTTAAAACATCCTTAAAAGAGGAAATGTGATGTAAGCCATGATATCATGCCAAGCTACAAATACCATATTATGTGGTGTCATGAGTAAGTTGATAATAATGCTTATGCTATTTATCAAGATTTCTATATGCATGGAATGATGAGCATGCATGCAAGGTAGCATGGTGACCATTTGTGAATACGATGGGCAGGAATGTGAATACATGTTGATAGGAATGTACATAGGTATGAGTAGATATGAACAAGAAAGCACATGTGTGATGATGCTCTTGTATAGGAATGCACATGAGTTTTGATAAGGATCTACATGAGTGTTGATGCTGGTAAGTATTAATGGACATGAAGGAGAATGCATACGAGTGTAAATGAATGTTTGTAAGTGAGAGTACATGTCATTGCAAATGTAGGTGAGCATGCTTGTACATGAGTGTGTTTAAGCATAAGTACAACTGCCCATGAGCACGAACAGATACAAAAGAGAATGCATATAGGTGCAAATGAATGAATGCAAATGCACGTGAATGCAATTGTAGGTGAGTGAGCATGCACGTAAATGCAATTGTAGGTGAGTGAGAATGCATGTGAGTGTCGATGCTCATAAGCATCGATTCATGTGAATGCGAAGGTTTGTAAGCATGGATACAAAGGGATGTAGGTGAATGCATGTGATGGGGATCTATTTAGGTGACGATGCGCATAAGTATAGATGCTTGTGAGTGCGAACATCAAGACTAGCCATTAGCCAAATGCATGGAAAGTAATGCAAATGCTAGAATTGATGATGATGCAACTATGCTTGAAATGAAGTATATGTTGATGGGTAATACTCAAATGCCTATGTGAATGATACGTATGCTCATGAATGATGACATTTATGCTCATGAAGGGTGTAGAGGTTGAGACTGTGGTCAACTATTTTTTGAATCTGGCTTAACCTTTCTTAATGGTTTTTCTATCAAGTTAAGAGGCATTTTAATCCCAACTTTGCCCCATGATTAGAAAAGCTATTGTCTTTTGCCTTAGAATGTTCATTTGATGAAAACTTGCAAGTTAGTATGACATTCAAGTATTCTGAAGACTTATGATCTTTTGTTAAAAATTTCTTGAATGGCAATCGAGTTTTTAAGTTTAGATGATGGGCTTAAAGAGGACTTTGATTAGTTCGAGTATGTTTTTGGATATGCAAAAAAGACTCCTCATTCTTCTACGCTCATGAATGGACTAAACTTTGTAGAACATGAATTCCCTGAAAACCAAACGAATTTTGACATTTTTTAAGCTTCTTACCTTTAATAATTCGACTAGTACTAGGATTGACCATAACGGGTTCAGGGTTGTAAGCCTGATTTAGATAGGTAAAAACTATAATCCTAAGAGTTTATTTGTGTAGGAATGATACTTTAGGATATTTGAGGATTTTTGGGTGTCTTTAGATGTCCTTGGAGTGATGGTTTCCTGGTCAAGGCCTTGGTAACCCTATGAATGAAACCGAAAATTCTTTATTTTGCTTTAAACTGCTTGTTTTGGGTTTTCAACCTAGATCTTCCATCTTGCCATTTTTTATTTATTTTTCTAATTGAATGCTTCATCATGCTTTTTAAAATGGCTCAAAATTTACCAAAATAACAGTTTCTTGAAGGATAGGTTCATCAGTTCACATGACGATGCTTGATGGAGATGGACTTTTTGAAAATTATAGTGTAGGCCAAGGTTCACGGTTATGAAAAAAGGTCATAAAGGCCTAATTTAGTGTTTATGGTGATTGGATTAAGGATTATTTCCTTTCATAAGGGCTTCATTCCTTCGACTTTATGGATGTCCTCGTTTACCAATCTTTTGTTCTTTTTTCTTGAATTTACTTTTGCTTTTGATATCTTTTTTTTTTGTTTTGTTTTGTTTTTTTTTTATTTTACGCTTTTGCTTTGACTTTTTCATCATTTTTGGAGGGAATCTCAAACTTTTGGAAACTTAGTACTTTCATATTTGCCCTTTAATGTCGGGCATTTTCACATTTATAGAAAGGAATGTTTGCCCCACATTCCTTAAAAGGTTTTCTCTTCGCCCCTCAGTGTGAGGGGTGATCCTTGATTAGAATTTCAAAAAAAAAAAGAAATTGTTAGGGTCAAAATGGGTAGCAAAGGGAATAGTTTTTTCAACTTGTGAAAGGATGATGAAATATGGCCATTTTTCATCTCGAGCGCATCTATGTGAACTAAAGAGTTGTTCCTTGGAAAAAGTCTCTTCAAAAAATATTTCAAGCATCTTAATCGCATGATGTTGCATTCAATTGGCATTTTTTTTCTTTTTTTTTTCACAAGCATGCCTTAATTCCCCTTTTCACTCCACACACTTATGCATGCCCCATTTTTAATTTGCCATTAAAGGTAAATTACGTGATGCCAAGGTTTAAGCTACAGGTAACATGTATTGACGAAGAATTCTGATCCCAAGATCGAAATGATAAGGAAGAACTAAGGCTAAGAGGCCCTAATAGGGCCTAAGATGTGCCTTAGAAAGGCTTTTGGGAATGGCTTTGAGGTATTGAATTGACAAAAAGGGATATGGTCCAAAAAGTAATGCTAGAGACACAAGGCAACTCTATAATGTTGCCTTAGGAGGGGATATAAGGAGCTTTTGGGGTCTGCTTGGTAGCTCATGTTTTGGTTTGTCAATAAAAAGATAGATGTTTTTGGCATAATCTTAACACATGTCAAATTTTTACTGATAGGATTCTTAAAAGAGTATCACATTTGTTTGGTTCTTAAGAGGTTTACAAATTTTGAGAGATTGGTCCTCATTGCTCCTAGCCTAAGTCTAAGCTTTTGTTTGTTTGATGGTTCAAGTGTGGCCACATGGTAATGGTTTAAAACTGACTCCCTGAAATTTTGGGTTTTTTAATTAGTTTTGTGCATGGAAAAACCTAAAAGAAAGATAAAGAATGTAAGCAATCACTAATATTCTCAAGACTTTTGATATCATGCTTTCATTAAATACATGATTTAAAACATGTTGATTTTATAAAAGATGACATGTCTAAAACCAAAGCTTTTCACATGAAGCATGCTAAATTGGAATGCCCTTAATGCCCTAGATTCAAATATCCCATTTCACTCTCACAGTTGATCAAGATCTAACTGACTGCTTATACCAATTGCTACATTTTTTTTTTCATATCCCTGCATTTTTTGTGTGGAATGACTCTTGGACCCTATGTGGTGTCGCAAGCAATGGTGTCATGAGCTTCTAGACAAGGTGGCTCTAAATGTTCAGAGTAGATTTGTGTAATCAATAGATCTTGGATAAGATGGGGAAGTAATTATGCATATGATATCGGGATTAATTATATGCGGGCTTTGTCTCACTGCCTTTGCTATATTTTTTAAGTATTCCTTAACCCCTTTGATTGACGAGTAAGTCCAATTAGAGTCATGGGTACTGAGTTATGCATATGAAAAGATGCCGATGGGCAAAAACTTAAGGTGGGATTTGATAGGACATTATCCCAATAGGATGAACCATTTATTTGCAGTGTACGGATGGTGAATGGTAAAACTTATTGTCCGCTATTTGTTAGAGATCAAGGCTTCGACTTTTTCTCTTTCATTTGCAGGTATTTTCCTTCCTTCAATGTGGGGTGGCCCATTTTTTTTTTTAAGTTTCCATTTTTGGTGGTATTTATTGATCATTTCCTTAGACATCACCGGATCCACAAAGTTCTTTGTGGCATTCCTTATGAGCTTGTCATAAAAAGAGGCATATAGTGTCTTTACAAAATATGTGGTCGTCTCTTTCTCATTTCATGGTGGATGTACTTGTGCAACTTCTTTCCTCCACCTTTCGGCATATTGCCTGAAGGTCTTGATGGGCTTTTTCTCCATGTTTCTCAAAGATAACCCATCAGGTTACTAATTAGAAACATGTTTATACTGGTCTAAGAAGGCCCTAGCAAGATCAAATTACTTTTGGATCTTAGCTCTTTCTAGTTCATTGTACCATCGAACGGCTACCCTAGCCAGACTGTTTTGGAAGCAATGAATTAGAAGTTTCTCATTCTTTTCATACTGTACTACTTTTTTACAATACATCCAAATGTGGGAAGTCATATTCATGGTTCCATTGTACTTTTCAAGCTTGCGTACCTTGAACTTGGGTGGAATGATAAGGTCAAAAACTAAGCTAAAAGATTTGGCATCCACGATTTTGTTGTCATTCTCCTTGATTGCACATAGCTTTTTTTTCTAGCAATTGGTATTTGCTGAGCTTTTTTGTAGTTTCCAAGGGTTTGGCGCCATTGGGTCATTCAAATAAGAACCCACGGATGGGCTGAGAAAGATTTAGTACTTTCCCTATGAAATCTAGGATGCATAGGTGCTACAACCAAATTCATGCAGATATTTGTGTGCGTTGGCAAACTTGGTGCTGTGTGAAGTTGTTGCTCTTAGACTACTCCCTCTTGAATGAGTGTGACTTCGGTGCCATCAGTGAACTGATCTTTGAAATTTGTTGACCCTTTCTTGATATTAGTTACACTAGCTTGCCCATTTTCTTTAATTAAGTTCGATACTATCTTTATTAACCTAGCTACTTGGGCTTATAGTTCCTCATTTTTTATGAAGCATGTGATCTTAATCTTCTTTCTGCATAAGCTCCAATCTCTCAATTCTAACCGAGTGCTTGTCCTTATGATCAACGATGTTAGTCGACCTTGATACCTCTCAAGCAATAGTGAAGCTTCTTTTAAAAAAGTTCTTAAACTCATGCGAGCTACCACTCTACCCCCCCAAGTTCATGTGTCATGCATGGATATATGCATGCATGTATGCAAGTGAGTGTAATAAGGATGTTAATGTAAGGTGTGAAAAAATGTTATGAGCATGAAAATGTTATCATGGAAATCTACCATTAAGATTGCAAACAGTATCGAAAGTGATACACTAAATGTATGAAATGCACCATGTCTGATCCTAGTGCACAGGCCATGGTATTATGGCTTTTAAGGGGAAGGAATCCATACGAATGGACGAATTATGCCTTGAACCTTTTTGAGGAAATATGATGTTGATGGGCATGTCCTCTAGGCTCTATGGTGTTCATTTGCCATTATCCATATCAATTACATGTTTGACGTAAGAAATGATGCAAGAAACACTAAAACAATATAGGGTTAGAGAATATTGGTAAGGAAAAGAAAAGCAAGAAAAATAAATCACAAAAATTACCCCAATAATAGGCATTATGCTCCTTCAGGGCAGTCTTAGAGGATCAAAGAAAGAATCGCCCTTTTGGCTTGAATTAACACTGTTAACACAATAATGTCTTTAAGTTGAAACCTCGTGATGAGGTACCATTTTTTTTAGATTAAAACTAGTGACCAATGTGATAATATTTGTTCATCGTCAACTAGGAATGGTCGATGCTAAGCCATCAGCCAAACAACATGACAACTTAACTGGATTAAATTCTATTCCTTCGAAGGTGATATCTAGCCCTAGGCAGAATTTTAAATGACAGCCTTTGCATGCCATCATCTACATGAGTGCAATCATTGTTACCCATTGGTCGGACAACATAATAGCTCAATCAGATTAGGTTACCCTTGACAAGTTGATACGAAACCCCTTGGGTGTAATTTACAAACTACGTAATGATATACATTAAATGTCACTTATTGGCGGACATGCGTTAAGCCATTAATTGGATAACCACAACAACTTGACTGGGTTAACTTTATTGGTTTAAAGTCAATGTAAGGGCCTTAAAAGGACCATGAATGATACCATTCACTTGTTTCA
Organism: Adansonia rubrostipa; assembly: GCA_038381775.1. Taxonomy (NCBI): domain Eukaryota; kingdom Viridiplantae; phylum Streptophyta; class Magnoliopsida; order Malvales; family Malvaceae; genus Adansonia; species Adansonia rubrostipa. Next base: position 1,613 of record JBBYHM010357269.1, on the reverse strand, counting down.
CCTAAAGAAAAATAAGCATTAGCCATTCGTCAGGCAATGTAACAGCATGTTTACATAAACTAAAAATTAAGGGCAAAATCAATAACGTAGGTGATGATGTATGTTCATCATTGTTGACATAAAATAACAGTTCAAAGGATTAAAAGGTAAGAGTGTTTCCCTGAGTATCTTATTCTTAGGGTTATCCTAGCACCTTGGTATGGCTTGACAGGGTTAGGCTCATAGGGCTCACTATAAGGGTTTGAGTTGATACCTAAATTAGTATCCAAATCATTGTTCCGTCCCGTAAGGATAGCCAAGGCACCCCGATCGTATGCCATCGTATGCTTGGTGGAATGGGTTTGATCCAGTGGATGTATTTCCCTACATAAATGTGGAGCATTACTTATGAGAGACATAGGTAATTTACACAACAAAAGTTTTTGCTATGCTTATGCAGAGGGGTTACTCACGAAGACGGATAGCTTACTTTCTCCTAATTATTGCGACCCTAATTTCACCATGGAGTTTGGTGATAATCTAATACAAATGCACGTGCACAATATGTTTTAAGGAAACAATCAAACTTTTTGTCTACCCTTTATTACCATACTTATTGGATCGATACTTATTCAAGAACAAGAAGTCCTTAATTAATCAAGACAAAAATCATGGAAAGTAAAACATCAGTAAACAAAGATGAAATTGGATTATAAGTAAATAATAACCGAAAATCAAGGAAATCAAGATATAAGTAAGTCACCAAGCTATCACGATATGCCCATTTGCTTGCACACAACACCTGCCCAAATTGCTTGGACAGTGATGTGTGCGACTTAAAAAAAGTATTGTTAGGAATTGCCTTTGGGTCATCCCTTGATCGAAATTTTAACTAGGCACGATGAGATGATAGCGAAGGGGGAGGACCATCTGAAAATCGCCCTCTAACTGGTCTGAGATTGCCACCACAAAATGGCCAAAATCTTAGAGTTGCCATTGATCATTTCAAGCTAGGCATGATCAGATGCTTATTGAAAACAATATTCCGAGTTACAAAACTCAAAACAATAATTTCAAGGTTTGCGAGGTTTAGAGATTTATCGATTAGGTTCAAGAGTTGGTTATGCATGGGGAAGTATTAGCACCCCTATGGTGCCTGAAATCGATACCCGCTAGCCATGCCTTGTATTGGTTTTAGTTTCTTTGATTTTTCCTTGCCATTATTTTGATGTAATCTTCTTTTAATGCATAAATTTGTTTAAAAATTAAAAACTTGGGTTTTGAAGAAAAATTTGAGTCGCATATGCACCTCAAAAATGTGAGGAACATAGGGATTTAATTTTCAAAATTGGATATTCCATGTCAAGCATTGGAGAGATACCGACATGGAACATTGCCTTTTAATTTTGAAAGGAAACATGTTAGTAAGGTGAAAACGAATATAATAACACTGCATAACAATAAACACATAAAAACGTAGAAAAGGATGGTTATAATGTATCTTGTAATTGTTTTTAATAATTATGGAATAATCGGAATGACAATTTTTAGACATGTTCGGACTCATGGTCACTTGAGGCAGGAAAAGAAAGTTTTGATCAAAAGGCCCGGGAAAGTCTGAGATGAAGAAAATT